>CM059202.1:27263623-27413969 GCA_030323885.1 Branchipolynoe longqiensis | reverse complement strand
ACTCGGCCTACGCCGCTTCCGAGACACAGGCGATTTGGCAGTCAAGATGTGGCTTTCCAATCTTGCAAAGCGAGCCTCCCAATCTGGAGGCGCAGGCACATCAGGCACTGCGTCCTCGTCCGGGTCGGAGAGGATATGCGCCCGGGGCTGTGTCGACGGCCCTGCCGACAACACGGGTGAGGAGTCGTACTCCTCGTCCACTCCACTCGGAACACGCCCCTCGGCTGCTGCTGCACCGCGCTTACTCCGCTTCGTGGCCATCGGGAACTGAAACAAACATTTTTGATCAGTCCCGGTATATATATATGTCACAATATGGTTGTTTCAAACTCATTTGGACATCTATTGGTGTTAAAGAACGTGTTTATACCGTTATAACACAGGCGTAATAAGCTAAATTTGTGCGTGGGTTGTGGGTCAAGCCCAAACCTTACGCGGGGTCGGGACCAGTGTATCGGCCCGCCCATCCCTCTGTTCCGCACACTTCTCCCACCTGTGACTACTACGTCAACAAGTTGGAGAAAATGCTACGAAACTCGGAGAAACGCCTGAAAAAGTTTTGTCTAGGGGAGTCTATAAAAGAAACCCAGGAGCATCTCCAACATTACTCTCTATTAGAGTACGAGAGAATTTCCACATGAGATAGGGCGAAACCCACATCTCTACCCATAGTCACACGGTGACCCGGGTGTTGACATAACCGCTAATGACCGGTTTGGTTCCTTCGCGAAACCCACTCGAGTGTTCTATCCTTGGTTGTTTATAACCAAATAACTCGTCCAAATTGGACCAACGAAAGTCTAAACTTTCCATATTGATGCTCTAATGCATCATAATTAAGCTAACCACAGTTTTTATTATACTTACTGCGTATTTGCTTGTATGTAGACTAATTTTGCCGGAGCAACCCAACGACACGTTATCCAGTCGTGAGTTGTATATGCTAATTGCTGGTACCGGACGTGCTTACCTCTCCCTAGCCTGAGGCTAGCCTGAGGCTGTTTACCGAGGTAAAATATATATATATATATATACCGACTCGGTAGAGTGTGCAGGCCTTCCGTGTGGAAGGTCGAGATTTTCAATTTTCAGTTCAGTCAAACCAGGACGTAAAACTGCAACAACCAACCACGAGCGTCTTCCTGGGTAAGTTGCAGTCTAAAGGCTCTGTCACACATCGCCGGATTGGGGAAACGGAAAGAAACCGAACAAACTCCGTTGATATCCGGGAAAGTCCAGTTTGTGTCCGTTGCATATCCATTGCATATCCGTTGATATCTGTTAATATCCAGCCCTATCCATTACAAGTTTTGAGCATGCACAAAACTTGTAACGGATTGCACCAGACTGACCTATGTGGTAATTATCCGTTACCGTCCGTTCCATATCCATTACACATCCGTTGCCGTTAGTTATAGTTCTTTTTGTATTCTGAATTGTCCATTGATCATTAGATACGTTATCAACCGTTACCGTCCGTTACACGTCCATTACATAATCGATACATTTCAAGTCCAAATAACACCGCACTAGAATATTTTTTTGTCCGGTTCTGTCCATTGCTCAATCCGCCATAGTGTGACAGGCACTTTAGCTGCATGCGTCTTGAAAAAAAACCTCATAAATTTGTTCCATGTTGAAGATTTGGAAGCTACATTTTTTTTGGAATGAATGCGTAGGCTGCGATAACATGGGGTTTGTGGTCCTAGACACGTAGCGATCTAAGCACCACCTCTGTTAATACACAAGGGGAACCTTATCAGCTTATCAGGGGTCATATTTGTTACACACGCCTATATCATTATATGGCATCGGCTAAGCTGATAAAACAGTTATTGACTGATATGAGGTCGATACGCATTACGCCGGATTGATGGCCTCGGATTTAATGGTTGATTGGTTGTTGGAGTTATACGTCCTGGCAACATCTACGGTCATATCAGGACGGGTACCGACTTGTGACAGTGTGCACTCATGGCAACTTTATAGTGTTGTCCCACTGGGAAATCAGACTGCTAGCACCATGATCCGATATCCCACTCAGTCACATTATCCTGACACTGAGCCAACCAGTCCTTGCCCTATCCTATTAATGCCAAGCGCCAGGCTAGGAAGCAACAAGTATCAATTTTATAAGTCATTGGTTTGACTCGACCGGGAACCAAACTCCCGACCTTCCGCAAGCGAGGCCCGCGCTATCCCCGATTAGGTCACTCATGGGTTCGGATCTCCTGATCTCCCAAAACAGGAGACGGACGCTCTAATCATTCGGCCACCCCGCCTGGTCCAATCCAATCCTGACATGACCTTAGACGATGCCAGAAAGTAAAACCCCAACAAACAAAACGAAACAAACACATATAAACATATATAATAATATGTATGCACATACATCGTCCGACGCGAGTGAGGTTTCCCGCGCCGGGAGGTGGCGCCAGCAGGCATGAGCATGGGCAGGGGGCAGTACAGAGCACTCAGTGTAATAAAAATATATAACAAAATAATTCCATTCCACGCCCTTATACTCGTATAATGCGAAAAATTCCTCCGAGCTAGTGGAGGAGAGGTCCCACGCCTGAGACAGAGAGGTGCATGCTGGTATCCACCCCACCCCACACCCTCGGGGAGGGGGAGGGGGGAGGAGTGCAACCTACTCCAGGTCTTATTACATGCGATAGTGGCCTTATCACTATACATATATATATATATATATATATATATATATATACCATAAATGTTGCTAGGACGTAAAACCCCAACAAACAATAAAACATATATGCCATTTGGTCATCATCTGATGTGAGTGTCCTTGACCTGAGCGTGTTACGTCACAGAACCAGGCTTAGCGAATTCTTACTTGACGGTCACACAGTGTTAGATTCATACCCCCAGCACCCCCCACACACACAACCCCCAGGTTTGTTTGTTGTTTTACGTCCTAGCAACATCTAAGATCATATCAGGACGGGTACCGACTTGTAACAGTGTGCACTCATGGCGACTTTATAATGCTGTCCCACTGGGAAACCAGGCCGCTGGCACCATGACCCGATATCCCACTCAGTCACATTATCCTGACACTGAGCTAACCAGTCCTTGTCCTATCCTAATAATGCTGAGCGCCAGGCTAGGAAGCGACAAGTATAAATTTTTAAGTCATTGGTTTGACTCGACCAGGGCTCGAATCTACGACCCCCACGATCTACCAGCACGGGAGACGGGCGCTCTAACTCATTCGGCCATCCCGTCTGGGTCAACCCCCAGGAATACATGTACTTCGAGTTACTCTCCACTGGTATATATATATATATGAGGAGTAAGTGCAGGGTCAGCTGAAGGTACCGGTAACTCAGCAGATTCCCTGGAGCGCCACATGCTAGAGGGTGCCACGTCAGTATAAAATATAAAAAAGATATATATACTTGTAAGGGCGCCAAATTCAGCTTTCTCGGGGTGCCATCAATTCTAGGGCCATCCCTGGGTAACTGAAGCTGTCACCCGGTGTCACGGTTTAGATTCTCAGTGGGCTTAGAGTCTACACTCGGGGTTCTACACATGCGTCAAAATCTAATGGCATTTCAGCGTATTTGATTAATCAACTCGGGTGACCCGAGCGACTTTTTGATGCACAAATGTGACGTCATCGCTCCTAGCCAACCGCAGCCAAGCTGGGGTCGGGACTTTTGCACACGGCATGTGTTTTTGTCAACTCCACCCATGGTGTTCTATTTGAATTTCTAGCAACTCGGGTGACCCGAGCCGAGTCGCCTGGGTGATGTTAATTGAATACGCGCATGCACAGAACCCTCAGCGTAGATGCTAAACCCACTGAGAATCTAAACCACGACACCGGCGTGTTCACACACCGGAAGTGGATTGGGTGTGCCTGCCAGCCTGTCAATATGGACGTATTCGGTTAACAAACTCGGGTCACTTTTTGCGCACATCATACACAAGGGTGGAATAAACGAATACGCTTCTCCACGCTCGGGGTGGAAAAGAAATGGTGGCTTAATCCAAAACTTTTTTTTTTTTAATAACCAATATAACTACAGCAAAATAGGATTTAAAGAATTTTATGATTGCATAGTTTAGGTTTTTTTAATATTTTCATTTCAATAATCTGGGCTATTACAAACAAAAAACATGTAGGACTGGTACTGGTAGCTGTTATTTTACAGGACGGTACCAGCACAAATGTGACGTCATCATTCCTAGCCACCCCCAGCCAAGACGTGGGTTACTGGGGTCGGGACCTTTTGCACACGGCACGTGTTTTTTTCAACTCCACTTGCAGTGTTCAATTTGAAATTCTAGCAACTCAGGTGACCCGAGTCGCGCGGGTCGTGTTAATCGAATACAGCCTATAAGGCTCTATACTTAGTCATCAGTAACCCATAAACACATAGTTCGTAATGGCCGACTTCCAGGTAGGTTTCTTGCCATTTGTTTCTGAGTTGGGTTGCAGTGAAATTGCGCTAACAATGATTTGACATTAAAGCTGCATAGTTCGATGAAGCATCAAATTTTCAAAACCAAAATAATTATCGCGATTTGATTCTCCACATCTAACTTGAATACAGATGCACTTTTTAAGCATTTGTTGCCACATAGAACGGAATACTGAGTCAATTCAATATAACCCGTCATTGCAGAAGCCTATGGTGTTAGAGTTTTGGCGTGCTTGCCAAAATGAATGTAGTGTCATGGGGGTGATGAAAATGGGAAATATTGCGCCTAGAGCGGGACTCGAACCCACATCTCTTTGCATTCCGGGCCAGTGTGCTAACCATTACACCACCTAGGCTCCCTGATATCAACACACTCCCCACGCCTACCTGTCTATGTGGTTACTTGCCTGAGAGGTCAGCGCAGACCACTACACTCGTCCCCCTGGAATTGTAAGTCTTGTAATGCTTACAATTACATACATACAGGCAATGCACTACACATACATACACAGGGTAGGTTCAACAACCATACAGCGCAAAGCTTGTACAGGATCCTGACCACGGCAACCAGTGTCTGGGGGTGATGAAAATGGAAATATGCGCTAGAGCGGGACTCAACCCACATCTCTTTGCATTCCGGGCCAGTGTGCTAACCATTACACCACCTAGGCTCCCTGATATCAACACACTCCCCACGCCTACCTGTCTATGTGGTTACTTGCCTGAGAGGTCAGCGCAGACCACTACACTAGCATGGTTGCACTTCAAGTGTCTCAAAAGTAAACCGTTTAAAATAAGAGTTACTCCAAACTAACTAAAGAAAGGTAGATTACAGCAATAACAATCAATTTAATGTATTTATCTCAGAAATGGACAGAAACTCAAAAACATCAGTCGACACAACTTTAAAGAAAACATCACTTTCCGTGTGTATGGTTGGTTGTTGGAGTTTTACGTCCCGGCATCATCTAAGGTCATATCAGGAAGGGGCCCGTGCGTATGTGTCGCAGTGTGCAGTGCTGGGACCAGACGGGATGACCGAATGAGTTGAGTGTCCGCCTCCCGTTTTGGTAGATCGTGGCGGCATTCGAACCCATGGGTTCCAACCCTGGTCGAGTCAAGCCACTGACTTAAAAATTGATGCTTGTTGCTTCCCAGCCTGGCGCTCGGCATTAATAGGATAGGGCAAGGACTGGTTAGCTCAATATCAGGATAATGTGACTGAGTGGGATATCAAGTCATGGTGCTGTCGGTCTGGTCTCCTAGTAGGGCAGCACTATAAAGTCACCATGAGTGTGCACTGTCACAAGTCGGTACCTGTCCTGATATGACCTTAGCTGTTGCCAGGGCGTAAAACTACAACAACCAACCAACGCAGTGCTGCAGTGCGCTTCACTCACTTCAGGGTGCCAACTTGAGCTGCGTCCGCGACAAATTTGGTACACCGGAAGTGAAGTCACTGACCAGTAAGCCTGACAACAGCCGCCAGGTGGCAGTAGCAATTCTAATGCTGTGTCCATGGCAACTGAAAAACCTAGTTACATAGAGCTTCAGCTTAACAATTCTAACCGTTGAGATATTTGAAGTGCAAACAAGCTAAATTAATGTTGCCATGCATGTCAAAACTCTGACGTCATAATTCTAATGCTGTGTCCATGGCAACTGAAAAACCTAGTTACATAGAGCTTCAGCTTAAAAATTCTAACCGTTGAGATATTTGAAGTGGAAACATGCTAAATTAATGTTGCCATGCATGTCAAAACTCTGACGTCATAGGCTTCAGCAGCAACGGGTTCTAGTAAATTGACTTATTGACTTACTG
Organism: Branchipolynoe longqiensis; assembly: GCA_030323885.1. Lineage (NCBI taxonomy): Eukaryota > Metazoa > Annelida > Polychaeta > Phyllodocida > Polynoidae > Branchipolynoe > Branchipolynoe longqiensis. Next base: position 27,407,696 of record CM059202.1, on the reverse strand, counting down.
CAAAGAGATGTGGGTTCGAGTCCCGCTCTAGGCGCAATATTTTCCATTTGCATCACCCGCCCCAACAACAATATCTACGTAGGATCAAATATAGTTGAGTATTTTGGTTTAGAAAATTTGATGCTCTCATCAGACTATGCATCTTAGTAGAATTTAAATATCTCTCTCACCTTCCTCTCTCTCTTTTATTTGAAATGGCTAACCGTTGAGATATTTGAAGTGGAAACATGCTAAATTACTGTTGCCATGCATGTCAAAATTCTGACGTCATAGGCTTCAGTAGCAACATGTTGTATTAAATTGACTTATTGTTCACCAAATGCTTAATAACGCTCCAAGTATCTGAATTACGTATGTAGATAGTGTTTTGGTTTAAGCAATTTGTTGCTCTCATCGGATTATGCATCTTCAAGTAGAATTGATATATCTTCTTCCCCCCCTCCTGTCTCTCTCTCTCTCTCTCTCTCTCTCTCTTAAATCTGTTATTTTTAATGGCTAACCGTTGCGATATTTGAAGTGCAAACATACTAAATTAATGTCTTCAACTAGAATTGATATCTCTCTCTTCTACTCTCTCCTTCCCCCTTCCCCTCTCTCTCTTTCTTAAATCGGTTATTTTAAATGGCTAACCATTGTGATATTTGAAGTGCAAACATACTAAATTAACGTCTTCAACTAGAATTGATATCTCTCTCTTCTCCTCTCTCCTTCCCCCCTCCCCTCTCCCTCTCTCTCACACACACACACCACACCCCTACAGAATCACATCCACACATACTCCCCGCCACTCGTGCCTACCCACTCCAGGTGGAGTGGGTAGAGATGGTGCAGGAGGGGGACATTGGACATTATCAGTGATAAGGTGTAGATATAGGATCTGTTTGATGCCACATCGATGTTAGAGTGCAGAAGCCTTATCAAATGAACGACCCGTCAAACATATAGCTTACATGGTTGGTGGATTATAAGCGATTGTGCTCTGCAATTTCCACATCTAGGTATGTGTACATGGGTCAATCTCAGAAACTGTGTATCACATTTTTGGTTTCCATGTTACATTGTTAATGACTATGCCTTTTGTGGGGTGGGGGTTGGGGGGTGGGGGGTACTAAGTCAAATAGTTATTGTTGACTCTGTGTATTAAGTATGTCACTTGTAAGCAATACTACATGTATTTAATCTATCCCACAAAATGTATCCAAAATATCATTCATGATTTTTGGGCTAGAGTAAAAATTATGAAAATTTGCACACAGACACCATACATCTACCCAAACGTGTTTTCGACACTGCAGGAGAGGAGAGCAGAGGGGATGGGAAAGAGGAAGAAGAGGAGAGCAGAGCAGAGGGGAGTGGAGAGGAGGGGAGAGGAGAGTAGAGAGCAGAGGAGAGGAAATGAGAGCAGAAGAGAGGGGAGAGGGGAGGGCGGGGGGGGCGGGGGGGGGGGGGAGGGGAGGGCAGGGAGGGGAGGGGAGGAGATGGGAGGAGAGGACAGGAGAGGAGAGAAGAGGAGATGGAGAGGAGAGGAGAGGAGAGGAGGGGAGAGAGGAGAGAGGAGAGAGGAGCGGAGAGGAGAGGAGAGGAGAGGAGAGGAGAGGAGAGGAGAGGAGAGGAGAGGGGAGGAGAGGAGAGGTTTCATCGGGACCAGCTATAAAAGTAAAATTAAATGTTAGTTTCTACCATAATTCATGTCTCTATCTGTGTATGCAGTAATTCAATAATGCTAACAATATTGACAGTGATGATGATAATAATAATACCAATAATTCTATAAAAAACACAAAAAAACAATCATAAGAAATCGTGTATTTAAACATTCCTAAAGAAGTATTGTAGGCATCGTCCCGTAGGGAATGCATACACAATATTCTTCCGAGTAAATACAATTATTAAAAAAAATATATATATATAAACAAAATAATAAAGACCTCATTAGTGAGTAAAAACCTACACATTGATTTTGTTATCATCAACAGTGAGTTGCCATGGCAACTGTGCGCAGGGGTGGAAAACACTGGTACATACTAGCTGCTACCTGCACATATTTCAGGTGGCTAGGGCCCACCTGAAATAGTTGGTTGGTTGCTAGAGTTTTACATCCTGGCAACATCTTAGGTAATATCAGGACGGGTACCGACTTGTGCAAACCCATGGTGATTTAATAGTGCTTCCCCACTGGGAAATCAGGCCGCCGGCCCCATGACCCAATATCCCACTCAGTCACATTATCCCGACACCGAGCTAACCAGTCTTTGAGCTATCCAATTAATGCCGAGCGCCAGGCTAGGAAGCGACAAGTATCAATTTGATACGTCATTGGTTTGACTCAACCGGGAACCAAACTCCCGACGTTGCGCACGCGAGGCCCGCGCTCTACCGATTAGGCCACCGTGTCTGGTGCCACCTGAAATATGCACAGGTAGCCGGTAGGGGTGCTGCTTACCTGTATGACCTTCCGCGGGCCATGTGTCTGTGATGTCTAATAGAAATAAAAATAGTAAAGAAATCAAAATCAAAACAAAATCAAAAGCAACTTCTGACTGATGATTAGTAAGCTTGTGTTGGGTGTGAGTGGTGCACTGCAAAAGAATACACTGTTCGGACACCAGAGGGCGCGTCGACAGAAACTGGTTGTGATGGTGGTGGTAATGGTGTGGTGGTGGTAGTGGTGGTGTAGTTGTGGAGGTGGTGGTGGTGGTAGTGATGGTGGGTGGTGGAGGAGGTGGTGGTGGTGGTGTGGTGGTGGTGTGGTGGTGGTATTAGTGGAGTGGTGGTGGTGGTGTTAGTGGTGGTGGTAGTGGTGGTGTTGGTAGTGGTAATAGAGGTGGTGGTGATGGTGGAGTAGAGATGGTAGTGGCGGTGGTGGTGTGGTGGTTGTGGTAGTGGAGTGTTGGTGATACTGGTGGTAGTAGAGATGGTTGTGGTTTTGGTGGTAGTAGTGGTAGTGGTGGAGGTGGTGTGGTGGTGGTTTTGGTGGTAGTAGTGGTAGTGGTGGTGGAGGTGGTAGTGGTAATAGAGGTGGTTGTGATGGTGGAGTAGAGATGGTAGTGGCGGTGGTGGTGTGGTGGTGGTGGAGGTGGTAGTGGAGTGTTGGTTATAGTGGTGGAGTGGTGGTGGTAGTAGAGATGGTGGTGGTTTTGGTGGTAGTAGTGGTAGTGTTCCCTTTTTTTCTCCACACTCACTCCTTGCATTTCTGTTTGTTTGGGCTTTATATCCTAGCAACAACTAACGTCATATAAGGACAGTATTTTGACTGACCAATTACTGTCATATATATATATATCCATGGAAGTTTGTGAACAATAATCTTCGAATATCAAAAATCGCAGAAATCCGCAAAAATCACATAGATCTGTCATCCCTGATGGGTGAAATTTCAATAGGACCCAGCGTGTAAAATATCTGATGTACAAGGTCAAATTTGTTTTCCTGATCCTGGAGAGTTGTAGCCATAATGGGCCCTTGGAGAGTGGCTATGGTGTCCTGTACCATTAGTGTTATCTGGTTGCGGAAATATTAACAAAAACTGCGGAAATCCGCAAAATCGTAAAGATCTGTCATCCCTGATGAATGAAATTTCAATAGGACCCAGCATGTAAGGTATCTGATGTACAAGGTCAAATTTGTTTTCCTGATCCCGGTGAGGCACATCCATAATGGGCCCTTGGAGAGTGGCTATGGTGTCCTGTACCATCAGTGTTATCTGGTTGTGGAAAAGCCTTTGCGGCTGCCGCATGCCAAGCACGCAGAAATTCACCAATCGACAGCTGCAGCCTACCCGTAATTGGCAATTTTCTCTAACCTGGTTTAAAACTTAGCTCTCCGCTATGGTTTAACCCATTCATGCTGCCGCATGGTGAAATTGCGCATGAACAAAACAATGCTGGCGGTTCCCAATAACACCACCAGCTGTCGTTACTGGAAATTGGAAGTACATTGTTGACTTTTCCTACACAGTTTATTGTTCTTAAATAGTTCCTTACTTTTTTAAATGGTTAAATATGGCTACATTTTGCTTAATGGTAATTTTAATACAATGTGTAGTTTCTAAATATTTTTTTACTTTTTATTTTAAATGGTTAAATATGGTTACTTATTTTTTATTGCCAATTTTAATCCCGATATTTCTGCCTATTTAAAAAAGTAGATTTGTATAAATAAAAAAAAGAAAAAAAAAGAAAAAAGAAAAGGGGCTTCTTTGGTGGTAAACTTCCTTCATATTTTCTAGTTAATCCCAAGTTTCTTTGACTTTGTCTTTGACTTTGTCAGTAGTGTGGTTGCAACTTGACCACAATGCTTTGTTGCTGTTCCGTCCTTAGATGTTGCTAGGACGTCAAACAAGAACAAACAAACAAACTGTGTTACTGTTGATCGATTAAGACTTCACATGTAGGAATGCAAGTGGCCTCGGAGAAAAAAAAAGCGGAAATCGACAGCTGGATGGGCGATAATACAGCCACAACAACGACAGTCGATCGCTCTCCAAGGATAGCCTGTATTGACTGGTCAGTGGAATGGAGCTAGGATAGTGCTAGCAGAGTACTGGATGAAACCCAACTTCCAGTATTTTTCCGCGATTCCCCTGAGAATGCTAAGCCGATTAGAGAATTCCCGCATTTGAGCAAAATCTAGATAAATGAATCACCCCGTGCTTTCAGTGCCCTCACCGCTCACGGAAGCTTATACGTTATGGGCAGAGTAAATACCTTGTTAATAAAAGAAACCGCCCCCCCCCCCCAAAAAAAACACCAGTAAGGGTGAACGTCAACGTTGTCTAAAATATGGGCGAAAATAGCTTTAGTATGGAACAGTATTTGTTTTTGTTTGTTTGTTGTTTCACGTCCTAGCAACATCTAAGGTCATATCAGGACAGGTACTGACATGTGACAGTGCACACTCATGGTGACCTGATATCCCACTCAGTCACATTATCCTGACACTGAGCCAACCAGTCCTTGCCATATCCTAATAATGCCGAGCGCCTGGCTAGAACGCGACAAGTATAGATTTTTAAGTCATTGGTTTTACTCTACCAGGGTTCGAACCCACGATCCCATGGTCTACCAACACGGGAGACGGACGCTCTAACTCATTCGGCCATCCCGTCTGGTTTGTATGGAACAGGAAGTACAATCTCTGGTTCCAGTATCAAATGGCTACTTATATCAGCACAGAGTTGGGGAAATGAGGGAGAATGCAAAAGACGAGATCGCAGCGATAGAGAGCCGTCGATAGCACTTTTAAAGTCTATCAAACTACATGTTTTTATTATATTTTTCAGATCAAAAGTAGCGGGTAAATATTAAGATATATGTGAAGAATATATTTTGTTTCTTAAATTAAGAATTTATCAGCTCGGTTCATTTCCCCATCATGTTGAAATTTTTCGCCAGCTTTTATATAGCCATAGGGTTGGTATTCATCCCTCCTGTGGCTACTGCAGAAGTACTGGGTGACTCTTTTATCTAGGCAAAATCGAACCCTGCTCAGTACAGCGGAAGCCCAACACCTGCCAGCTGCCGACCCAACACCAGCTGTCACTTATGCCTAGGTCACAAATGCTGTGGTCGCCGTACGGTCTGGCCGGTGCGGCTCCTTGCGGTCGCCGCAAGGCATTTGTGACCTAGGCATTGCGATCACCGTACGTGACTGCAAGGTTTTTTGCTCGCCGCAAAGAGTTGAGTTTTTTTTTAGAGTTGAAATTATCTTAACTTCGGAAAATCGCAATGCTGTAGGATTCCAGTTTTGTTGACATCAATGAAAAGGTCTTAAAATGAATATCAATATGGTACAACATTCATGTTTGTGTGATCAATATTAAGATGGTTATGGTTGTAATAGGAAATATATCAAAATATACCTATGAAAAGACAGAAAAGGAGTCACCCAACCCGATGTGCTCTGCCGAGAACAATAAATACGGCGACAAGAATCACCTTACCGTACAATTTGTGAATAGATAAACTGCAGACCGCAACATTTGCATAAACCGCAAGACACTACAGACCGCAGCACCGTATGGCGACTGCAGTATTGTGACCAAGGCTTTAGAGAGCCTGGGGCAGGGTTAAATGTTTCAAGTCTTTTCTGGAGTTTTGTGTTGACATTAGGTTGGTTCATTGGTTGACTGATGGAGCAAGAGCCGCAAGCTGGGCTTCAGCGATTGCTGCCATGTTGGGTTGGGTTAGTTGCTTTACGTCCTGGCAATATCTAAGGTCATATCAGGGGGGGTACCAACTTGTGACAGTGCACACTCATGGTGACTTCATAGTTCCTAGGAGATCCCCCACCAGTAACATCATCCTGACACTGAGCCAACCAGTACTTAACACAAAAGCCGAAGACCAGGCAAGGTAGTGAGTGATAAGTGCCAATTTTTTAAGTAATTGGTTTCACTTGGCCGAGGGTTGAATCCACGACCTTCCACATGGAAAGCGAGTGCTCGCTCAACCCAGTGGGCCATCTTGTCTGGTTATAATCTGCCAGTAGAGTGTACTTGGGTATGCAGGTATTGCAGGTATTGCAATACCTCAGGGAGTTTGACGCCCATGCCCTGCAGAGTTGTAAACCACTGCCTTGTGGTACAGGTTCTTGACAGAACTGAAGGCTAAGGGAGCAAACCCTGAACAGAAAACCATGTCACTGTGGCAGCATCAACCGCCCTTGCGCTGTGGCAGCATCAAGGGTGGTTGATGTATGGAACTCCCAACATCTCCCGACCAGCCACCGCAGGGACAAATAGTTTTGCGCCTGTCTGGACATGTTCTTGATGGTGTGAAACCTCTATTTTCTCCCCGAGAAAGTGCCGCTGGTAACTTGCAAAAGCCAGCAGCACTTCAACACTTTTGCAGGCAGCTTTCATGAAATGTACAACTGCACAAAACACCATATAAAGCAGTCTTTGTCGCATCGCGACCAACAGCATGATGGTGATGAGAGTGTACTTGGTAGCCACATTTATCCACACAATCAATACGAAGCTACCCTCTGATGTACAAAGCGACTCCATCCACAGTGCACAGGGGCCTACAGTGTACTGATTACTACACCTTGATGCACAAGGGCGGCTCACTCGATCTGCGGTCAGCTACGATAAAAACTCACTGTCTCAAATCACAAACCTTACCACTCCGCAAAAATGATCAAACCGCCTGACTTCACGTGAAATTGATTGAATGTGGAAATTTTGCATTCTTGTAGCGAAGGCGCTCACCGGCAGTGCCATGAGATCTAACTCAGCTTTGATATCGCCATGATGTGTGTGACGGTGATGCCAGTCAGTGCACCTCACTGGTATTCTAATCGTCTTCCATGAGATTTAAGTGTGCTTCAGAAAGTCAGAGTGAGAAATTAATGAAGATTTCTGTTTGTGACAAAAGGAACTTGTTCGCTTGTTTGAGTTTGGCAACATCGAAGGTCATATCATGATTGGTAACGACTTGGGACAGTGCACACTCACTGCAACTGTATAGTGCTGCCCCACTGCGAGACCAGACTGCTGACACCATGACCACATTTCCCAGTCACATTATCCTGATTCAGAGCTAACCAGTCATTGCCCTTTCCTAGTAATGTCGAGAGCCAGACTCGGTAGCAAGCGAGAAGTATAAATTTGGTAAGTCATTGATTTGACTCGAGCGTGAAATCAAACTCCTGACCTTCCACAAGGGAAGTCTGCGTTCTACTGATTCAGCCACTGTGTCCAATTAAAAAAGGAACTACCCTGGATTGAAAAATGGCTGAAAGGCCAGCGCTTGAGCACTGACAAAAGACTTATAGCAGAATAAACATATTTATCACAAAAAATACTGTTTAAAGCCACTGCTAATTTAAGGACATTACATTTTTGTGATGAAATGTGGATTAACAGTTGATAACATCAGCCGACACCTCGTCACATGAGGCGTGAGTAGAACCTGACCTGAGGACGATAGTTCAAAGCAAGGTTCATGGTGAAGGTTGTCTACCGAAATGTGGCGGCTTTAAGGGTGTACAGCGTACAAGTAGTAAACTACCTATATAGTGAACATATTTTGTCACATTGTACCCAAAATTCACACATTTTTTCACGTTCTTCCAAAATGGAACATGTGATTATACTCAAAATGGACATATTTTGTCGCACCGCCCCCAAAATGGAAACATTCTGTCGCACTGCCCCCAAAATAGACACATTCTATCGCACTGCCCCCAAAATTGACACATTCTGTCGCACTGCCCCCAAAATGGAAACATTCTGTCACACTGCCCCCAAAATTGACACATTCTGTCGCAATGTCCCCATAATGGAAACATTCTGTCACAATGCCCCCAAAATGGAAACATTCTGTCACACTGCTCCCAAAATCGAACATGTGGCATTCTACTGAAAATGGACACACTTTGTCACACTCCACCCAAAATGGACATATTTAGTCTCATTCTACCCAAAATAGACACATTTTGTCACACTCCACCAAAAATGGACATTTTGTTCCACCTCACCAAAAATAGAAACATTTTGCCTCATTGCACCAAAAATGGAATCAAATTGGTCATGCAATCAGTTTTGTTTGTTTGTTTAACGACCTCCCCCTCCCCCCCCCCCCCAAAATACAACAAGTAAACATCGGCTATTAGGGGTGGTCCTACAACCAAGATTAGTTTCGTGGGACCCCACATTAGATGGGAAGTGAACGCTCTCTCTACCCAGTCAGCCATCTTGTCTGGTTATAATCTGCCAGTAGAGTGTACTTGGTAGGCAGTCACCCACACGATCAATACGAAGCTCTCCATCTGATGTACAAAGCGCCTCCCTCCACATGCGACCGACATCATCTGGGAAGTGAGCGCTCTCTCTACCCAGTCGACCATCTTGTCTGGTTATAATCTGCCAGTAGAGTGTACTTGGTAGCCAGTCACCCACACGATCAATACAAAGCTCTCCATCTGATGTACAAAGCGCCTCCCTCCACATGCACGACAATATACAGTCCATAAATGTAAATATTTTTCACAATTGTAACAATATTAGGATTAGGTTTGACCCCGCCTCTCTCGCCGTCTTCCTCTAATCCTGACATAAAAACATTGATAAATAATGGCTGACATTATATAGCCGGAAAAAGCAATCCGAACGAAGCTTTTACCCCTTACCCCGACCCACCCCATCTTCCTTTCCAAACATTGTTCGGAAATATCTGGGTTGTGAAAAATCAAAATATTTAAGGACTGTCCCTTTGTGCAGAAGGTTTAGTTAGACTAATTGTTTTCCGGATTTGTTCACACTGCAATGATCGCTCCCAATGGACTTTGAATTTGAGTGTGGAGCAGTGTGTCAATTAATTTACTTGTTTTGCCAAACTGCCATGGACTCTTCCAAAAGCCTGCATTTCCCTGGGAGGCCACGTTCTCCTTCACTGGACTAGGACACCTCTGAAGGTAATGATTATCTGACATCAGAGGGTACTATATGCTTTATATATATATATATATATATATATATATTATATATAATATATATAATATTATATAGTTCTATATACTATTATATATAATTCTATACATATTATATAAAGAATACATACTATTATATATACAAAATATATTAAATATACAATATATAATACATACAATATTATATATAACAAATACATATCAAATATAAAATATATAATACATACAATATTATATATAACAAATACATAATATCAGCATACAGTATTGGAGTAATTATTAATTATATATATGTATATATATATATTAGATAAGCAGTGAATGTCCGATATGAGCTTGGACAAAGACCTTTTGCGTGGGTTTTTATGTCCTGGCAACATCTACAGTCATATCAGGACAGGCACCAACTTGTGACAATGCGCATTCATGGTAACTTTATAGTGCTGCACCACTGGGAAATCAGGCTGCCAGCATCATGACCCGATATCCCACTGTCACATTATCCTGACACTGAGCTAACCAGTCCTTGCCATATCCTATTAATACCGAGCGCCAGGCTAGGAAGTGACAAGTATCAATTTAATAAGTCATTGGTTTGACTCGATCGGAAACTGAACTAGCAGTCTCCAGCATAAACACAAGATATTTCTGACCAGTTTGATAGATTAACCCCTGTTGCAGTTGGACAAGTACAGGTACTACCGGTGAGTGGCACAGACTGACATCAATCACCATCAGGTGCACATCATCGTTATCGAGGACAGATTCAGATCTCAAGGTGCTGCGGTTAATGCCTTCACCACTGAAATGAGAATTTCCCAAAACCCGTTTGATCATTTCCCAAATGACTCGCAGTAGGATCAACTTTGATAAAAATCACTAATGTATTGACATGTCAATCCGCTAGTTGCCCTCAAACTTACTACCAGTGTCTATTAAGGCTGCGTATTCAGAGACTGTTCCTTGTGGCGTGTTCCCTTGTCCCGGTTTCGCTTGTGATGTGCCACACAGACAACGTTTTGTTGTTGAAGATTTACACTGCCTATCATGGATAAGCCTGAATAGGCTTGTTTTCACCATTAGACAGTTTGTCGATAGAAAGCCCGAGCCTCCACTTTTACCGACCCAAGGGATTTTTAACCTCCCACACCACATAGACATGGTATGAGAGCAACTGGCCTTTGATGACGCTGTAAGTTATACACAGGGGAATCGAACCACCGACCTTCAGATTAGGAGTCCGACCTAGAAAAAAGTCAGACACTCTAACCACTCCGCCACCAGAGAACATGTCCATTCTCTATTTCCCCGGTCAGTATGTCACATGTCCCTGGCTCCAACTTATGGGAACAGCCACTAAGCAAAACACAAGGTCATTGTCTGTGTCTGTGTGGCAAGCCAAAAACAAAGGGAACATGCCAAAATGGAACAGTCTATGGATACACAGTCTTAAGTTGCATAGTCCGATGGTTTTGAGACTCAAAATGACTAACTCAAAATTTGAGTTAGTCATTTTTCTGAGATAAATATATTAAACTGATTGTTATAATCTAACTTACTTTAGTTTGAACTAACTTTTATTTGAAATTAGTAACCTTTGAGATATTTGAAGTGTAAATATGTGAAGTTAATTTGGCAAGCACTCCAAAACACAATAGGCTTCCGCAGTAACAGGTTCTATTAACTTGACCTAGTGTTCCCTTCTATAAGGCAACAAGCGTTCTCTGCGGCGGAGTGCTTAGAGTTTCTGACTTTTTTCTAGGTCAGACTCCTAATCTGAGGGTCGGCAGTTCGATTCCCCGTGCCCCCAGCTCTGCCAATTTGGATTTCCAGCGCTGTGTATAACTTACAGCATCATCAAAGGCCGGTTGCTCTCATACCATGTCTATGTGGTGTGGGAGGTTAAAAATCCCTTGGGTCGGTAAAAGTGTAGGCTCGGGCTTTCTATCGACCAGCAGTGGAATCAGGAAGACCAGTCGTCTATGACTGAAATTTTCCCTGCTTAAACAACTAATGGACCAACATTTCTTTTTTTTAAATGCTTAATTATTAACTTAGATACTGATGCACTTATTAAGTTAATAAGTGCATCAATATCTAAGTTAGGTATGTATATTATTAAAATCTAGATAATTGCTTTGATTTTGAAAATGTGATACTGTAGTACTACTAGTAGTGGTCTGCACTGACCTCTCAGGCAAGGAGCCAGATAGCCAGGTAGGCGTGGGTAGGGTGGTGTAATGGTTAGCACACTGGCCAGGAATGCAAGAGATGTGGGTTGGATTCCCACTCAAGGCACAATAAATGGGAGAATAAATGGAAGGATAAGTTGCACAAACAGCCCCTGAGTAGCGAAGTAACTAACAACCAGGTTACCAATGCAATTCGCGAATGAAATAATCATCGACTATGACACCAATACCCAGCCGTGTCTGCATTGCGCCAAGTTGTACTAATAATCCCCTCAACCGAACGCTTGTGGCCGAATCGATAAGTGCTGGCTTCCGGTGCGAAAGACAGACATTCGAATCATGGCCAAGTCAAACCAATGAATTATAATAAAATTGATACCTGTCAGCACCTAACCTGCCATTAATAGGATATAGGGCAAGGATAATGTGACTGAGTGGGATATTGGGTCACAGTGCTGGCAGCCAGGTCTCCCAGTTGGGCAGCACTATAAAAGTCACCATGAGTGCACACTGTCACAAGTCGGTGCCTGTCCTGATATGACCTTAGATGTTGCCTGGATGTAAAACTCCAACAAGCAAAATAAACTTAGAAAATTGATATTTGTCAGGACCTAAACTGGCATTAATAGGATAGGGGGGCAAGGACTGGTTAGCTCAGTATCAGGATAATGTGATTGAGTGGGATATCAGGTCATGGTGCCGGCGGACTGATTTTCCAGTGGGTCAGCACTATAAAGTCATCATGAGTGTGCACTGTGACAAAGTCGGTACCCATCCTGATATGACCTTAGATATTGCCTGGACGTAAAACTCCAATAACCAACAACTATTCCCATTAAAGTGCTATAGTACTATGTACTGAGTTCTTATACAAGGGGCCACATAGACAGGTAGGCATGGATAGGGTGATTGCACCAGGGACCATAGGTGGTCTCATGGTTAGGACGCTAGCCCAGAATGGCAAGAAGTGAGGGTTTGAATCCTGCTCCAGGTGCAAGGTTCCCTTTGTTGATTCACCCCCCATGACATTGGTCCCATGACCAGGATCCTGCACAATCTTCTGCCATGTCAATAGGGAACCATTATTTCAACAGCAATGGTGTAATTAAAATTAATAAATACAGTAAAACCTCTTTAAATCGACCGACCATGGGACCGACTTTAAATGATCCATTTAGGGAGGTTGTCGGTTTAGGGAGTGGTTAAAAAATAAATCATTACAATGGTATTGTATGGGCGATCGTTTGGGCCCCAAATAAAGCGATCGATATAGGGGAGTGGTCGGTCTGTGGAGGTGGTCTGTTAGAGAGGTTTTACTGTATGTATATGTGTGCGTGTGTGTGTGTGTGGAGGGGAGGGTAATCCATGTGGCTTTAGATGTCCTAATGTAGGTCGCCCGAGGCACTGGACTCGGGTCAGTGCATCAACAGAAAGGGTGTTTTCAAACTTCTCCAATAGGCACAATTTTTGTTATATTAAATAAAGAAATAGAGAAATTGAAGCTTTCATTCTGCACTAATTTAATTGGCCTATATTACAGGGATGAAAGTGGTCTCCGGGAAAAAGCGGAAATGCTGATATTCTCCCATAGGTTTAGCATTGTCAGGGAATCGCGGAAAATTCCTGGAAGTCAGGTTTATTACATATACGTTTGAAGCATGCATTAGTAGTATACGCTGATAGTGCTGCACCATTTAAAGCATGTATTGGTAGTATACGCTGATAGTGCTGCGGCGTTTGAAGCACTTATTAGTATAGTATACACTATTAGAGCTGCAACGTCTGCACCACATATTGCTGCGGCGTTTGAACAACATATTAGTATACACTTATTGCTACAGGAAAAATCCCGGAAATCCGCGAAATCGCAGAGATCTTTCATCCCTGATATTAATGTAATGGGATTATGATAGTCGTCTTCTAACCGCCATGTGGATTTATAGTGGTGTTCTCTGTGGTGGAGTGGTTAGAGTGTCTGACTTTTTTCTAGGTCGTACTCCTAATCTGAAGGTCAGTGGTTCAATTCCCTGTGGCCCCACCTCTGCCAATTTGGATTTCCACCGCTGTGTATAACTTACAGCGTCATCAAAGGCCAGTTGCTCTCATACCATGTCTATGTGGTGTGGGAGGTAAAAAAATCCCTTGGGTCGGTAAAAGTGTAGGCTCGGGCTTTCTATCGACAAACTGTCTAATGGTGAAAACAAGCCTATTCAGGCTTATCCATGATAGGCAGTATAAATCTTCAACAACAACAACAACAAAAAATGTGTATGCTACTGAGCATTTAAAAAGTTAGTTTGTTGCAGTGAATCGCGATTCGCGCTCCCATGTTTCAAGTGCCATTCTCAGGGTTGAAAATCACCAATGTGATCTTCAGGTGTTCATCTCCATTTGCTACTAAATTCAGTCCACATTGGTAATTTAAAATCATTCATGTACGTATCAAAATATGGTACAGTAAAAAACTCTCCAAATCGACCGACCATGGGACCGACTTTAAGTGGTCCATTTAAGGAGCTGGTCGGTTTAGGGAGTTAGAATATTCTTACAATGGTATCGTTGGGACCCAAATAAAGCGATCGATATAGAGGAGTGGTCGATCTGTGGAGGGGTCGGTATAACGAGGTTTTACTGTACTTTTCCGATTGCCCGTAAAAACGCTAACTTTGTATATACTACTTGAACAAGGGTCCGTACACGTGAAGATATGGAATTCAAGGCTTTTCAAGGCTGTTTTCTTCCCATCCTGATATGACCTTAGATGTTGCTAGGACGTAAAGCAACAACAAACAAACAAACAAACAAGGCTGTTTTCTTTTATCAGAATTCAAGACTATTTCCATTTGGATTTCAGGAAAAAAACTAAACAATGGCGAATGCCGATTTTGGACTAATTTAGATCAGTGGGGACAGTTTAATGGGATCCAATGATTTTTGAAGACTAATTACCCAAAATAGGTTAAATTCAAGGTTTTCAAAGCATTGAAATGGGCAATATCCCACTTAGCCACATTATCTTGACACTGAGCCAACCAGTCCTTGCCCTATCCTATTAATGCCTAGTGCCATCCTGTGCTCTACCGATTCGGCCACCGTGCCCGGTAAACGTCAGGCTAATGTGACTGGAGTGGGATATCGCATTGTGGCAGCACTATAAATCCACATGGCAGTTAGAAGATGACTAACATAATCCCATTCACAGTAATCCGGCATCATCTCGACAATTGATTTTTTCTTCTTCTGTTAAATTCACTAAATCATTCAATAATTCAAAACAACAATAATTTCCCCCCGTCATCTCATATGGATTGGACACTGACGGGTCGTGTAATGCCTAGTACACACCTCCCGTATAGGATTCGCGCACTAAAACTCGCGACTCGACCCGACCCACTTAAAACTGAAAACGGGCCGATTCGTTTTTCGAATCGCGAATCGCAATCGTAAACGGCCGCTTTTAGCACTAAAAACTGAGTCTTATGCGCGAATCGCAATCGCTAGGTGTGCGCAGGGAGCGCACACCAAGCGATTTTTGTGGGCGAAACGGGCAGTTTTCGATCGTATACGGGAGGTGTGCGCACACAAACGGTAGGTGTGTACCGGGCATAAGCATGTAACTTAAAACCGACATTAGCAGAGTTGCTCAGTCCAATGAAAGCATTGAACTATTCTTAATGAAAACCCTTATCTAGATTTTATTTGCCAAATCTAACTTAGATACTTATGAAGCTTAGATACTTATGTGGTGTTCTCTGTGGCGGAGTGGTTAGAGTGTTTGACTTTTTTCTATGTAGGACTCCTAAGCTGAAGGTCAGTGGTTCAATTCCCCGTTCCCGCACCTCTGCCAATTTGGATTTCCACCGCTGTGTATAACTTACAGCGTCATCAAAGGCCGGTTGCTCTCATACCATGTCTATGTGGTGTGGGAGGTTAAAAATCCCTTGGGTTGGTAAAAGTGTAGGCTCGGGCTTTCTATCGACAAACTGTCTAATGGTGAAAACAAGTCTACTCAGACTTATCCATGATAGGCAGTATAAATCTTCAAGAAATCTATGCAACTTTAGCACCTCTGTCATATGACACTATCAGAGTAAGCACATTATGGAAAACAGGGGGGAAATATACATTTACCGATTCAGTGTCTAGGTTTGTTTGTTTGTTGTTGCTTTACGTCCGAGCAACATCTAAGGTCATATCAGGACGGGCAGAGCCCATGATACGGAATTTAGCCATGAGGAGTCATAGCCGCTGTCGATATAACAAATTACAATGAGCGTCTCAGTTACGATATCGGTATGGACCCACACATACCTAAAAAAAAACTTTATATTATGTAGCAGGGATGAAAGTGGTCTCCGTGAAAAAACGCGGAAACACCGATGGCGAATTTCCGCGAAAACGCGGATTTCACTACATAGGATTCGCACTGTCAGCGAATCGCGGGGAAAACGCCGGAAGTCAAGCTTCAACTGTCATTATTGTGACTGTATTATCGTCCATACGTAACTCTTTTTGGGGTTTTATGTTCTAGCAACATCTAAGGTAATAAGAAAGACTTTCAAGTTAACCAACTGTTGTCATATGCATCCTGATTCATTGGCATTTTGTTTAAAGTTGCGTAGTCCGATGGTTTTGAATTTCCGTATTTTTTCTTAGATAAATATATTAGATCGATCACTAGTAATCTACTTTATATTAGTTCAAAGTTACTTTTATTTTAAATGGTAAACTTTTGAGATATTTTGAGTGCAAACATGGAAAATTAGTTTTGGCAAGCTTGCCAAAATTCTGACACGATAGACTTCTGCAGTAACAGGTTCTGTTAAATTGACTCAGTATTGCCTTCTACACAGAAACAAACGCTTAATAAGTGCATCAGTATCTAAGTTAGATACGTCAAATCAAATCTAGATAATTGGTTTGGTTTTGAAAATTTGATATTTCATCAGACTATGCAGCTTTAACGTTAATCGGTAAAAAAAAGGTTTTAATTGCAGAAATCCGAGAAATCGCGGAGATCTTTCATCCCTGATGTAGTGCAATAAACTTAAAGTAAATAAATAGCTAACTCGCTCACCATACAACCAGCACCATTTCGACTAATAAAAACCCCGCCCTGATATGACCTTAGATGTTGCTAGGACGTAAAACAACAACAAACAAACTAATAAAAACAAATATTCATGTTGCTCCGGTAACATGTGTAATTCACAAACAACAAGGGACAGATGCTGTCACCCCCTCTGGGTTTGATTCCGTTTCTTCATAGCATATACTCAACAAACCTCTTTAAAATAAAGCTTGTTTTATTTAACGACGCGTCTAGACCACAATGACAATCTTTGACGTCCAATAGTCGATGATACAATAAAAAAATTATTCTCACATATTTCTTTGGAGGAAACCTGCTGCTGCCACATAGGTTACTCTTTCCTATAAGCAGCAAAGGGTGTTTTTCACACAGACAGTACAGCACATACCACAGCCTTTGATGAACCAGTTGTGGACCACTGGTTGGAATGGAAAATAGCCCAAACTGCAAACGCGTCCACTGAGGATTGATCGGATGATCGACAGCTTCACACGTGGACACTCTACCGCCTGAGCCCCTTCAATGAACCTCTTTCATCCCACCTGACGTCACTTCCGGTTGCCCTCACCTCGCTTCCCGCACTCGGACAGCAGACGCCGAACAAGCAACCACCTCCCCACCTTAATTTACCTTAAATTACCCACCCACCCCTAGGGTTGAGCGCCTGAGTGTCCTGGATTCGAACCCGGGGCCCTGAGTGTAGGCCTAATCAGGGATCAAAATGGTCTCTGACAAAAAACGCGGAAATCAAGCCGGGATCATGGCGCCAACGCCGAATTTCCATGAAGACACGGATTTCCCACTATAGGATTATCACTGCCAGGGAATTGCGGGAAAATGGCGGAAGTCAGGGTTTCAACAGTCAATGTCCTTATTGTGACTATATTATCGCCCACATCTAACCCTTATTGTTTGGGTTTCGATGTTCTGGTAACATCTAAGTTCATAAGAACAGGATTCGTACAAATCAATTGCCGTCACATATTATGTGATGTATAAGCATTATGCGAGTATAAAGGCGCGGGAGAGTTGTTATTATTATTATTATTATTATTATTATTATTCTATTTGTTACTGCTATTCATTGTATCATTTGGTGTGTGTGGGGGGGGGGGGGGTACAGACTGCCGCATGCCAGTTCCTGATATGACCTTGGGCATTGCTAGGACATAAAACCCCAACATGCACACAAACAAGGTTGTTTGTTGGGGTTTTTACATCCTGGCAACATCTAAGGTCAGCACCGCCATATTTTGTTTTAACATTAATCGGTAAATACTAAAAAAAAAAAACTTAAAAAAACGGAAATCCACAAACTCACGGAGATCTTTCATCCCTGTGAAATAAAGATCCCATACCACATTTATACTTCCTTGTCACGTTGTGAATTTATACACACAAGCAAATAATAAAAAAAATTTTTTTTAATAAATTAAAAAAACAAATGGATGAATGAAATCAGCACAAGCAGGCCCCGGGCGAGGCTGAGACTTACCGGAAGTAGGGTTGGGCTGGTGCGGGGAGCTGGTGCGGGTCACACTTCCTGAATGCACTGAGCGCCCACACACTGGGTATAACTATATAAGTAGGCAGCCTTATCAGATACCCGGCATGCTGCAGTCTGTACAACCCCCCGCCCCCCCCACCCACACACACACAAACCCCCACCCCTACCGCTCAATCATGTAAGTATGTGTATGTGGGTGGGTGGGTGCAACGGGGGTCCCCCCATCCAGAAAAATAGCAATCAGGTTTATATGTGTGTGTGTGTGTGTGTGGGGGGGGGGTGATGGGGCTTCCCCCCGAAAAATTGCAATCAGGTATAGATATGTGTGTGTGTGTGGGGGGGGGGGGGTGATGGGGCTTCCCCCCGAAAAATGGCAATCATGATCAATCATCTTGTTTGTTTGACCTTAGATGTTGCCAGGATGTAAAAACCCCAACAAACAACCTTGTTTGTGTGCATGTTGGGGTTTTATGTCCTAGCAATGTCCAAGGTCATATCAGGAACTGGCATGCGGCAGCCTGTAACCCCCCCCCCCCACAACCACAACCCCCACACATGCTGGGAGGGGGGTGCGACGGAGGTCCCCCCCGAAAAATTGCCACAAGTGCCAGGTTTTGTTCTCCCTTTGACTTGACCGGGTGGGGGGGGGGGGGTCCTGGTGGAGGGGGAAAGGGGGGTGAG
The DNA here is from genome assembly GCA_030323885.1 of Branchipolynoe longqiensis. NCBI lineage: Eukaryota > Metazoa > Annelida > Polychaeta > Phyllodocida > Polynoidae > Branchipolynoe > Branchipolynoe longqiensis. Next base: position 27,388,789 of record CM059202.1, on the reverse strand, counting down.
GTGGTGAGGTTCAAACGGATTACCTCACTGCCGCGAGACCCAGCCACTCGAACCACTCAGCATTCACTTCTGGGACCGACGGATGCTGGTGGGGGAGTGGGGGATGGGGAGTGGGGAGTGGGGGATGACCTCAGCATCTACCAGACGGGATGACCGAATGAGTTGAGTGTCCGTCTCCTGTTATGGGAGATCGGGGGATCCGACCCATGGGTTTGTACCCTGGTCGAGTCAAACCAATGACGTAAAGATTTATACTTGTTGCTTCCTAGCCAGGCGCTCGGCATTAATAGGATAGGGAAAGGACTAGTTAGCCCAGTGTCAGGATAATGTGACTGAGTGGGATATCGGGTCATGGTGTCAGTGTCCTGATTCCCAGTGGGGCCGCACTATAAAGTCGCCATGAGTGTGCACTGTCACAAGTCGGTACCCGTCAAGATATGACCTTAGCTGTTGCTAGGACATAAAACAACAAACAAACAAAAAACTTCAGCATCGAGAAGATAATGCTCCGCCACATGCACCTAGTGACCCCTACACCTACTGAAATGTCCACAATCAGTGAGTTGGTTGTTAGATATTGGAGTTTTACATTCTGGCAACATCTAAGGTCATATGAGGACGTGTACCTACAGACTTGTGTCAATGCACACTCATGGCAAACTTTTATAGTACTGTCCCAATGGGAAATCAGGCCGCCAGCACCATGACCCGATATCCCATCCAGTCACATTATCCTGATACTGTACTGACCAGTCCTTGTCCTATCCTATTAAAGCGACTGTCACACCTCGCCGGATTGAGCAACGGACAGAATTGTCTAGTGCGGTGGTGATAAGTATCAAAATGTGTAAAAATGTTGCGCTATCGGGTAAATGGAGGCTGTACGAACGGACATGAATGGATAGCCAACGGACGAAACAAACTCAAACCGGACAAGAACCGTAGACGTCAGTCCGGCGGCATCCGTTCCTAGTTTTGTGCATGTTCAAAACGTGTACGCACACAATCCAGACTGTTTGGTTTCTGTCCGTTTCCCCCAATCCGGTATCGCAGTTTCAGCGCCCGGTCAGTTTCAGCGCATGGTCAGTTTCATGCGCATGCGTCAAAATCTAACATCAACGTCACTAACCTTATAAATTTAATATAATGTTTTTGGTAAAGATGTTTTCTACATGTGTACAAAGCGATTTGTTTCTAGGTGGTGTGGTTTTAGAGATATATCACCTTCCTGTATTTTCTGTATGAAGATTGCTAGCGACCATTGACAATGCCTTGAGTTTGACGGTACGCGCAGTGCAAAACCTTAGTTTTATTCAAAATTAATACAAATCAAGAACCCTAACCTTTCTGGTAAAGATGTTTTCTATATGTGTACCAAGCGATTTGTTAATAGGTGGTGTAGTTTTAGAGATATTTCACTTTTGCTGTATTTTCTTTATGAAGATTGCTCACGACCATTGACAATGCCTTGAGTTTGAGTCTATACGGGCCGTTGAAACTGACCGGGCGCTGAAACTGCGACACCGGTGAGGTGTGACAGGGGCTTAATGCCAAGCGCCAGGCTAGCAAGTGACACATATCAATTTAGTAAGTCATTGGTTTGACTCGATCGAGAACCGAACTCCCGATCTCCCGCACGGGAGGTCTACGCTCTACTGATTCGGCCACCGCGCCCGGTTTAGTGGGAATAGTAGTCCATCACACTTGGTTTGACACGACCGGAAACCGATCTCCCGATCTCCCGCACGCGAGGCCTGCGCTCTACCGATTCGGCCAACGCGCCCAGGTCCTTATCAATGGGTGATCGGGATACTGAGAGCACCTGTTATCTGTAGAGAGGCTACTATCACCAATATCACAATTACCATAAGCTGGTGGTATTAGGGGGCTTTGTGTGCGGGGGGGGGGGGTGTATGTGTATGTGTATGTGTATGTGTATGCGTATGTGTATGTGCATAGCTGAGAATGGCCCGACAAAAAAAAAATCAGGAAAATATTTTCATGAATTTTTGGAATTGAATTGTTGGTTTGTGCAAAACCTGGAATGGTCACAAATTTGGACCATATCCGGAAAGAAATTGGTCAGATAAAAAGTCCGGAATTCCCGATAAATCCGAAAGATTCCCATCTATGATTAGAAAAAATGCTCCGGTGCGACTTAAGTTAGGATTCCTTACACTCGGTATGCGGCAAGCGGTATGCGAATGCGAATGCGGCAAAAAATCGAAACGCCTTGAAGTCAATGGGCTACAATCCTTACACGCGGTATGCGAATGCGAATGCGAATGCGGCAACTCGATCGGTCCCTGTAGCGATCGGTCCGGCATGCGGTATGCGGCACGCAGGGTGTGAATAGAAACCTGAGTCTGATGGGACCATTAGTTTAACACTAGGAGAGGTGACTGAGCATTAAGGAACGGTTTCACACAAGGGTGCTGAGGGGAAACATATGTTAGTGGTGGTGGTGGGGGTTCGGGTTGGTAAAAATGCTACCAGAGCCACAAAAATATGAATACTTATCTATAATTTGGTCATTTTAAAGCTAAGAACCTACATGTGAAGTACCAAGAGTTAGATAGATATACATGCCATATTAGGCCATATACAGTGCAGTATGGAGTATACTTGTTTATTTTTATTTTTTTAAATATAGCCAGTCGTGTGCCGCATGCCACAGGCCGCATACCGCGTAGAAGGAATCTTCCCATTCGCATACCGAATACCGCGTAGAAGGAATCTCAACTTAACGCTGGTCAACATTCGGGGGAGGTTAGGTGGACCGAGATGGCGCCACCGGTACAGTGTTGCATGTTACGGAGTATAACAATAATAATAATAATAATAATAATAAGTAAAATCCCCTTACGTATCTTTATACTCGCATAATACGTTATAAATCACATATATATATTATATCAGGATAATTGTGAATAAGTAAAGCTGTGTTGATTATGTTACTGCCCGTTTCTCATAGTTATAAACACAAACAACAAAGTGTTGTTGTTTGTTTGTTGTTTTACATCCTAGCAACAGCTCAGGTCATATCAGGATGGGCACCGACTTGTGACAGTGTGCACTCATGACGATTTTATAGTGCTGCCCCACTGGGAGACCAGGCCACCAGCACCATGACCTGATATCCCACTCAGTCACATTATCCTGACACTGAGCCAACCAGTCCTTGCTCTATCCTAATAATGCCGAGTGCCTGGCTAGGAAGCGACAAGTATCAATTTTTAAGTCATTGGTTTGACTCGACCAGGGTTCGAACCCACGATCCCATGGTCTACCAACACAGGAGAGGGACGCTCTAACTCATTCAGCCTTCCCGTGTGGTTAACAACAAAGTGAGAAAAGAAAGAAAAAAAAGAAAAAAAAGGAAAGGAAAATAGAATTTACCACTGTGTATAACTTACACCGTCATCAAAGGCCAGTTGCTCTCATACCATGTCGATGTGGTGTCGAAGGTTAAAAATCCCTTGGGTTGGTAAAAGTGTAGGCTCAGGCTTTCTATCGACAAACTGTCTAATGGTGAAAACAAGTCTATTCAGACTTATCCATGATAGGCGGTATAAATCTTCAAGAAAGAAAACCGAGAACAAAGAAAAAAAGAGAAGGCTGTCTAGAACCACTCCCTTTCAGATAACAAGTTCCTAGGATCTGATTCTACTTGGTTGGTTGGTTGGTTGTTGGAGTTTTAGGCCTGGCAATATCTAAGGTTATATCAGGGTGGGGATTCTATTTAGCGACCACACAAAACAATTATCCTGTTGGGGATTCTATTTACTACCAACAGGATAATTGTTTTTTGTGTGCTTGCTTATTTTATTCGTCTTTTCTCTTGTAGTTGTAGCCCTGTGGTGCCGTTGAAGGGTTAGCAATAGACCTACATAATCAATACCTTCATGAACACACGCAATACAAAAAAAAAAACATTACAAAAAAACAACCACCCTACATAGCCGCACAGGTAGGCGGTGAACATAGCTGGCTAGTCCAATCCCTTGTTGCCATAGCAACCAGAAAAAGGATGCTGAACCAGAGCCGAGTACTCACTTGTTCTTTTTCTTTTTATTTAATAATGAATTTATTTACCCTGCTCATAACGGATAAGTTTGTGAACACTTCTTTTCACCACTCCCTTGCGGGACGTAGCTCAGGCGGTAGCGTGTCCACCTGTGAAGGTGTGGGTCATCCGATCGATCCTGCTCAGTGGACCCATTTGCAGATTGGGTTATTTTCCGTCCCAACCGGTGGTCCACAACTGGTTTATCAAAGGCTGTGGTATGTGCTGACGTGTCTGTGGGAAAGTGCATATAATAGATCACTTGCTGCTTATCGGAAAGAGTAGCCTATGTGGTGGCAGTGGATTTCCTCCAAAGAAATATGTCAGAATGACCATATGTTTGACATCCAATAGCCGATAATAAAAATCAATGCGCTTTAGAGGCATCGTTAAATAAAACAAGCTTTCCTTTGTTTTCACCGCTGGGCAGCACTAGTGCAATTTGATTCAAATCTTCTGAATTTTGTCTGAGTAATAATTTAGTTTTTCTTGCTTCTTGTTTATGGCTTGTAACTGTTTGTAGATTGCAAAATTGTAGATGACCTTGAATTCCGAGTTCTGCTGAGTAGGTCATTCTCTCAAACTAGGCACCACACATTTGGTTTCCCCGTTACGATGGTGATGATTAATTGTTTCTTTATTGATAGCAAGTCAAATAATTATCTTTGCCTCTGTGTATTAAGTATGTTATCAGTACGACATATATTTAATCAATCCCACAAAAGGCATCACAAAAATACTTGTATAATTTTGTGCTAAAGTAAAAATGTGAAAATTTACACATCGATATCATGCATGTACCCAAACTTTTAAAAACTTTTTTTTTAACTTAAAAATTGAAACTTGTCACTTCATAGCCAGGCACTCGGCATTATGAGGTTAGGGCAAGGACTGGTTGGCTCAGTGTCAGGATAATGCGACTGAGTGGGATATCAGGTCATGGTGCTGGTGGCCTGGTCTCCAAGTCACTGAGTGGGATATCAGGTCATGGTGCTGGTGGCCTGGTCTCCAAGTGGGGAAGCACTATAAAGTCGCCATGAGTGTGCATTGTCACAAGTCGGTACCCGTCCTGATATGACCGTAGATGTTGCCTGGACGCAAAACTCCAACAACAAACTGACCAACCTTCATCGCCACGACTCGCATTAAATGAGTGTGAATTAAAATACACTCACCTTCACCTTGTGTTAATTGAGCGCCTAACGCGCCAGTAGTAGCTCGTCTTTATGAGGGAGGTGCAAATGTTTGCGCACTTGAAGGTCAGGTTCATTTAGTACTAACAAAGACCCTATAATACTAAGACGGCTCACTCAGCCTGTACTGTGTAATCAAAATGATCGAACCCACCACCTGGTGTGCTGGCTGTTCTCTTGGTTAAACAGGTGCTATATTATATGTATAAATGTATATATGAATGTGAAAGTCTCGTTAAACCAAGCTCGGTTAAACCAAACGATCAGTTAATCCAAACTTTTTTCGGCGGTCCGGCAAAATACTACCATTTATCATATAAAAAAGTTGGTTATCGCAAAGTCGGTTAATCCAAATTATCGGTAAATCCAAACAAAATTGTCGGATCCCAGGCCACTCCGGTATGGTTAAACCAAACTTTCATGTGGTTATAAGGTCATCTGAGACCCCACTGACTTTTTTTATATGATAAATGGTAGTATTTTGCCAGGCCGCCGAAAAAACTTTGGATTAACCGATCGTTTGGTTTAACCAAACTTGGTTTAACGGGGTTATACTGTATATACATTTAAAAAAAAAACAATAGTCAAAGTGTCCACATACATTGTATATTACATGTGCAATTACACGCTTACTGAAAGTCAAACTCAAAGCCAAAGCTCGGTTAAACCAATGATCGGTTAATCCAAACAAATTTCTAGGGTCCCTTCAAGTTTGGTTTAACGGGGTTATACTGTATTTCTATAAATACATTGCGCAAAGATAAGAGCATCTGATGATGGTAGTGCTCTCAAAAGAGTGGGAGGAGAGGACATGGGTGGAAACTTAGACAATCCTCCCCCCCCCCCCTCCCTCCTGCTCCCACCACTTTTATGTCCTCTTCTAAGTTCTAATACCCCTGTCACACTACGACGTAACGAGCCAACGTGAGCCTAACGTGGTGATTTTTCGTCATTACGTTGTCATAAGTTGGGTTACCTTATGATGACGTCATAATGACATTAGAGTGACGTCGAGCTACGTCATGTTACGTTGGCGCGTGCCGAGGTTTTGAACATGTTCAAAACTTTCGACATATCTCGACGTGAAGCCGTTACGTCGGGATGACGTGACAATGACATTAGGTAGACGTTCCGCGATCGTTATAGCAGCGTAAATGACGTTAGAGTCATGTTATGTCACGTCAGACCGGCTGGGAGGAATGTGTGGGCAGCGTTAAGTTAACGGGGGTCGGACGTAACGGAGCGTCGCCCGAGCGACACGCTGATGGGTCGATAACGTTGTTATAACGTGTTGCGAACGTGTGGTCACGTAGTTCACGTCATTGACGATCCCGTAGCGATGGAATAACGTACATAATGTTCCCTGAGCATAATTACGTTGTCCTCTCTCGTTGAATGACGCCATCACTATGCTTTACCGCCGTTACTCTCTCGTCCACGTTCAACTTGTGCCCAAATTTGCATACTACGCCGAGAAGTTCAACGTTCTTCAAGTTCTCCCTATGCTGACGTCATTACGTCATAGTGTGACATGGCCATAAAGGATACAGAAAATACCACCACAACCTCTGTATTAATATCACAATAGTCACTTTTTGTACACGCTGTTCGCCGCCGCCTCGGTGTGGTGCGTGGTGTGTGTGTGGTGTGTATGTGTGTGAGTGCACCACCAATATGTGCATCTGCGTGTGTGTATGTCTGTATGTATGCATGCCATTAATGTGTGCATGTATGTCTGTGTGTGCCTATGTATGTTTATATCTGTATGCCCGTCGGTGTGCCCTATATTACTATTATTAATATGTATGTGTATGTATGTATGCCCGTGTACGTATGCCCGTGTGTGTATGCCTATGTATGTCTGTAGGTGTGTGCCTATGTGCATATGTTTGTATGTGCATCGGTATGTGTGTGCGTGTCTGTCTATGTGTGCCTGTGTATGTGATGTCTGCCTCTGTGTGCCCGTGTGAGTATGCCCGTGTGTACATGCCTATGTATGTCTGTATGCCTGTCAGTGTGCACCTATGTGCGTATGTTTGTATGTGCATCAGTATGTGTGCGCGTGTCTGTCTGTGTGTGCCTGTGTATGTGCATGTATGTATGTCCGTCTCTGTGTGCCCGTGTGTGTATGCCTGTGTGTACATGCTTATGTATGTCTGTATGCCTCTCGATGTGTGCCTATTTGTATGTGCATCGGTCTGTGTGGCTATGTATGTGTGCACATGTGTGCGTGTCTGTCTGTGTGTGGCTATGTATGTGCATGTCTGTATGTCCGTCTTTGTGTGCCCGTGTGCATATGCCTGTGTGTCCATGCCTATGTATGTCTGTATGCCTGTCGGTGTGTGCCTGTGTGTGTATGTTTGTATGTGCATCGGTCTGCGTGCCTATGTATGTGTATGTCCGTATGCCGGTCAGTGTGCACATGTGCGCATGTCTGTCTATGTGTACCTATATGTATGTGTATGTGTGTATGCCTGTTGGTGTTCACCTGTGTGTGTATGTCTGTGTGCGCGTGCCTATGAGGTTATGTATGGGAATGTCTGTATGCCCTATATTAGTATATATGTGTATGTCTGTATGTCCGTCGGTGTGCGTATGTCTGTGCGCATCTGTCTGTGCATGCCTATGTATGTGTATGTATGTATGCCCGTCATGTGTGCGCCTGTGTGTGTGTGTATATCTGTGTGCCTATGCAACCATGTGTGCATGCGTGTGCGGGTGCGTGCGCGCGCGCGCGTGCTTCGGCTAAATGGCGGGAATTAAAACAAGTGGCACGGCCCCTAATGACGATCACGTGGTCACGTGGTCGGCAGGACGCTGCAAATATGCAATCGAACAAATGGTACCCTATTTCGGGAGCCGTGCGTGGTTAGTTTCAACACCGGATGGAGCACTTACTTTTATTTAAACCAGTCATCTAATAGCAAAGAATGTCACAAGAGCCCATAAGAAGCGACACTCCCCCCTCCAATGTACGCATGGTGGGTTTCTAGTGAAGTCGCCCCCCCCCCTCACTCTCCCACCCACCAACTTCTCTTCTTCACTCCCCCCCCCCCCCCCCCACCCCCCGCATCACGCTAGTAGCTGGCAATATCGATTGGAGGTTGGCATCGTTGACCTTACAATTACTAAGCAAACTAGTTCACCGACACCTGAGTAGCATCATTGAATCGGGCACCACCAACAATATGTCCAGACAAGGTTAGCTTCAAGTTGCATAGTCCGATTGTTTTGTGTTTCTATCATTTTGTTTAGATAAATATATTTGGTTGATTGCTATGATCTACCTTACTTTAGTTTGAAGTAACTTTTATTCTAAATGGCTAGCTTTTGAGATATTTAAAGTGCAAACATGCTAAATTAATTTAGTCAAGCACGCCAAAAACTCTAACACCATAGGATTCTGCAATACCATGTTCTATTAAATTGCCTCAGTATTCCCTTCTGTGTGGCGACAAATGTTTAATAAGTGCACCAGTATCTAGGTTAGAGATGTAGAATCAAATCTAGATAATTATTTTGGTTTTGAAAATGTGATGCTTTCAGTTTCATCGGACTATGGCAGCTTTAAATAGGCGGAGCGACAAAACAAAAATACAACAATTTTTGCCTCTCCCTTTCTTATGTGATTGTCAAAGAATCATAGAAGGTGAAGCGGAGAGTTCAGAGGCAGCGCTTTGAAGTAAAGTGATTCGATAACCTCAGCGCCTGCTTCATTAACCAGGTGCATGTGGTCTACATGGTTACTGGTTTGTGGCAGGTTACTGGTTTGTGGGTGGTTACCAGTATGTGGGAAGTTACTGGTTTGTTAGCCCTGCCACTCGCACAGACAGCACCTGCTTCAGTCATCGGTTGCCCGTTTTCTACCTGGTTACTGGTCTGTGGTTGGTTACTGATTTGTGGGTGGTTACTGGTTTGTGGGTGGCTAGCAGTTTGTGGGAGGTTACTGGTTTGTTAACCCTGCCACTCGCACAGACAGCACCTGCTTCAGTCATCGGTTGCCCGTTGTGTACCTGGTTACTGGTCTGTGGGTGGTTACTGGTTTGTGGGTGGTTACCAGTTTGTGGGAAGTTACTGGTTTGTTAGCCCTGCCACTCGCACAGACAGCACCTGCTTCAGTCATCGGTTGCCTGTTGTCTACCTGGTTACTGGTCTGTGGGTGGTTACTGATTTGTGGGTGGTTACTGGTTTGTGGGTGGTTACCAGTTTGTGGAAAGTTACTGGTTTGTTAGCCCTGACACTCGCACAGACAGCACCTACTTCAGTCATCGGTTGCCTGTTGTCTACCTGGTTACTGGTCTGTGGGTGGTTACTGGTTTGTGGGTGGTTACTGGTTTGTGGAAAGTTACTGGTTTGTTAGCCCTGCCACTCACACAGACAGCACCTGCTTCAGTCATCGGTTGCCCGTTGTCTACCTGGTTACTGGTCTGTGGGTGGTTACTGGTTTGTGGGTGGTTACTGGTTTGTGGGTGGTTACCAGTTTGTGGGAAGTTACTGGTTTGTTAGCCCTGCCACTCGCACAGACAGCACCTGCTTCAGTCATCGGTTGCCTGTTGTGTACCTGGTTACTGGTCTGTGGATGGTTACTGGTTTGTGGGTGGTTACTGGTTCGTGGGTGGTTACCAGTTTGTGGGAAGTTACTGGTTTGTTAGCCCTGCCACTCGCACAGACAGCACCTGCTTCAGTCATCGGTTGCCTGTTGTCTACCTGGTTACTGGTCTGTGGGTGGTTACTGGTTTGTGGGTGGTTACTGGTTTGTGGGTGGTTACCAGTTTGTGGAAAGTTACTGGTTTGTTAGCCCTGCCACTCACACAGACAGCACCTGCTTCAGTCATCGGTTGCCCGTTGTCTACCTGGTTACTGGTCTGTGGGTGGTTACTGGTTTACTTTGTGGGTGGTAGCTTGTGGGTGGTTACCAGTTTGTGGGAAGTTACTGGTTTGTTAGCCCTGCCACTCGCACAGACAGCACCTGCTTCAGTCATCAGTTGCCTGTTGTCTACCTGGTTACTGGTCTGTGGGTGGTTACTGGTTTGTGGATGGTTACTGGTTTGTGGGTGGTTACCAGTTTGTGGGAAGTTACTGGTTTGTTAGCCCTACCACTCGCACAGACAGCACCTGCTTCAGTCATCGGTTGCCTGTTGTCTACCTGGTTACTGGTCTGGGGGTGGTTACTGGTTTGTGGGTGGTTACTGGTTTGGATGGTTGGTTGTTAGAGTTTTATGTCCTGACATCTAAGGTCATATGAGGACAGGTACCGACTTGTGACAGTGCACGCTCATGCTGACTTTATAGAGCTGCCCCACTGGGAGGCCAGGCCACCAGCACCATGACCTGATATCCCACTCAGTCACAGTATCCTAACACTAGGCCAACCAGTCCTTGCCATATCCTAATAATGGCGAGCGCCTGGCTAGGAAGCGACAAGTATCAATTTTTAAGTCATTGGTTTGACTCGACCAGGGTTCGAACCCATGATCCCATGGTCTACCAATACGGGAGACGCACGCTCTAACTCATTTGGCCATCTCGTGTGGTTCTCTAACTTAGATAGCTGTGTACTTATTAAACATTTTGTAGAATCAAATGGTCGGATCTGTGGCTGTGTATGTCGGCTATGAGGAAAACAATACAGACAAAGAGAAAGGAAGAGAGTAAAGTGTAAGAGAAAGAGTCCAGCCCTCTGGTTTATTATTATATAGTTACATGGGTTCATGGTAGAGTATCATACCACCACTCCTTCCACCAATGGGAATCGAGCATTCCTGGCCTCACCAATAGGAATCCAGCATTCCTGGTCTCTATGGATACCAGTGGTCTGCCCACCACCAGTAGCTGTATGGTCCCTCGGCCACCACCAACCTTGACCTTTTGAGTGTGGTGACCCCTACCCCAGCAGAAGGGCTAGGCCCTAAGTGGAATCACACCCAGACCTGCCAGCACCACTATGTCTATTTACATCCCACTCAGGCACCACCAACCCATATTTATATATATAGTATAGTTATACAAATCTTACCTGGGTACAGATAATGGATAACTGTTGTTTTCCCGAGGTACTAGCCTCGGATAGTCATGGGTCAGGGAGAAGGAATCCCATCTGGGTCCAGCAATCTTTTACGTACTTAATAGGATAACAATTATCTTAACTCTTTATGGATACTATTGTGTTTTCGTTTTGGTTCCAGCGAAACATGATAGTCGTGTAGGGTAGGGTGGGTGGGTAGGCCCTGAGCCATGACTATCCGAGGCTAGTACCTCGGGAAAACAACAGTTATCCATCATCTGTACGCAGGTAAGATTCGTATAACTATACTATTTTACCTCGGTACACCGCGTCTGGGTACTCATAGCCCAGGGAGAATTTTACGTAATCTAATTTTTTTCCCTTCTATAATTTAATGTAACCATACTATTGTTTGTTGTGCAAAATATTAATTTTGTTTCTCACCTGTCTTTAATTGGTGAGTAGGCGGGTCGCTAGACTGCTTGGTTTCTCTAGTCGTTTGTTGTAATGTTTTGCAAATGATCTAGCTGTCTTCCAACCCGCGTGTGCTAGGATTCTCTTCACTGAAATCACTAATTGTCTTGCCTTGGAAACCATGGCTCCACGCATTGCATGGGATGCATAGCATCCAATATTGACACCTGCCTCCTTAAGCACTTTGATGGTCCATCTTGCGAGTGTGTCTCTCGAGATCGCTTTATGCAGTTTAATGAAGCTGATTAGCAGCTGTCTGGAATTCCTAATTCCACGTGACTTGGATATATACGCCCTAATGGCTGAAAGTACACATATCCGTTTATCCTCCAGAAAACTATTTACATGTACTGTAGGTCCCCTGTGTGATTCAACTTTAGTAATGTCTCTAAATCGAATGTTGCCTCATCCTTGCCTATCTCTAATCCATCCAGGGAAAGGGCCACAATCGTTTGGCCTCTATGTCCCGTCACTCGCAGTAATAGCACTGCTAATCTAAAGCCTAGTTCCTTCATAGATAAGTGTCTATTGCTAGGCAATGACTTGAATAACCTAAATACTATCGGCACATCCCAGAACCTATTATATTTTGGTTTAGGTGGGTTTCTCTCATACACCGATCTAATAAATCAGTGTACCAACTGATGTTTTCTAATTGTCTAGGTAGAATAATAGAAAGTGCACATCTTGCTGCAATGATTGCACCAAATCCTAATCCTTCATCCTCCAGGCTTCTTAGAAATCTTAATATCTGGGCTATTGTAGGTTTTAATGGTTTGACTCCTTTTAGAAGGCAATGAAGCGCCATTTCTTTAGATAACTTGTGTATAATTTCACTGTCCCTTTCATCCAGGCATGTGAAATAAGTCTTTCTTTTGTAATTTTGTCTAAACCATATTGTTCTAAATGTTTTCGTAAAAAAGGAATGCCAAAAGGGGTGTTGTTGCCACGTCTCCATGGACTGTTAATGGCCCTGATGTTGCAGGTTGTTCCTTCCTCTTGGGAATCTGAGCACGTCTGTTGCTGCTGATGTTATTTCCGCTAGCCATGGTTGTGTTTCCCATGCTGGTACTATCAGTACTGCGTGTGTGTGATCCATCTTGATCTTCCTGGCCACTCTGCTGATAATGCTAAATGGTGAAAATATGTAATAAAATTTATGATTCCAAATTAATGAAAATGCGTCTACTCTCCAGGCCTCTGGTTCGGGATGCCAAGACACATATATCTAGGTAACTTTATGTTATTGCATTGTTATTGTTATTACAAGCATGTCAAAATTCTGAGGTAACGGGTTCTATTAAATTGGCCCAGCATTACCTTCTATACAGCGACAAATGCTTAATAAGCATACCAGTATCTAAATTAGATTAGATTGTAGAATAAAATCTAGGTAATTGTTTTGGTTTTGAAAATTGCCTCCTTTCATCAGAGTATGCAGGTTTAATACAATGACACCACAGTTACACATTTAGATTGGTTGGTTGTTCGAGTTTTACATCCTAGCAACATCTAAGGTCATATCAGGAAAGTCACCGACTTGTGCCAGTGAACACTCATGGTGACTGTATAGTACTGCTCCACTGGGAGCCCAGGCCATCAGCACCATGACCTAATATCCAACTCAGTCACATTATCCTAACTCTGAGCCAACCAGTCCTTGCTCTATCCTAAAAATGCTGAGCCCATGGCTAGGAAGCGACAAGTATACATTTTTAAGTCATCGCTTTGATTTCGAACCTGTGGATTCGAATCCCACGATCTACCAAAACGGGAGACGGGAAACTCATTCGGCCATCCCGTCTGGTCTTATGAATTTATTTATTTTTCAACATCAAGGAACCACACATTTCAGTTGTGTCGACACAGCATCGCGCGCGCGCACCCACACCCACACACATATTAATAATATATATCTTTGATGTTAAATGATCAATTTCCTTTATCAATAATTTCTGTAAACTTGTTTGTGGTTTAAGATCAGAAGGACTGTAAATTATTTGAAGAGTTTTTGTTGTCACCAGGAGGCAGTACTAGAGTTGGTGGGTCTTATACAATCACTGACGTGGGACATATTATTATTAAATTTGCAAAACAGTGTGCTGTTTAGGACACTGAATTTAAATGAAATACCATTTTTCTCATCATGAGCTGCAACTTTTGCTTTTGTTGGTTTCAGTACGATTCTGCCACTAGACCCGGTACAGGCTCTCCATGAGGAAGGTTGGGAGTTTGATTCCCGGTAGAGTCAAACCAATGACTTTACAAAATTGATACTTGTCGATACATAGTCTGATACCGACTTATGACAGCCCGCACTCATGGCGACTCTATAGTGCTGCCCCAATGGGAGACCAGCCATTGGTTTTCCCTAACTGGGAATCGAACGCCCAACCTTCCGCATGGGAAGCCTGTGCTCTCCCGATTCGGCTACCACGTCCGGTCCACATACTACAATTGTATTGTAAACAAAGAAGCGAGACGTGGTGCTAAATTGTATGTGGGAAAGTGCATATGAAAGACCCCTTGCTGCTTACCGGAAAGTAGCCTATGTGGTGGCAGCAGGTTTGCTCCAAAGAAATATGTCAGAATGACCATATGTTTGACGTCCAATAGCCGATGATAAAAATGATGCGCTCTTGATGCATCGTTAAATAAAACAAACTTTCCTATAGACGTGGTGCTACGTTTTAGAGAAGCAATAGAAAAGAGATTCATTAGAGAGAAAGAGAAATCTGACAGTGCCTTGTGAACACAAGGAGCACGGCTGCGCAAGACTCGTTTGCAGACACGTGATTGTAGTGGAAGGATGGAGGGAGGAGGGAGGGGGGAGGGGGAGGGGGGAGGGAGGGAGGAGGGTGAACGGAAGGAAGGAATGAAGGAAGGAGGGAGCGAGAAAAGGAAAGATAGAAAGAGGGAAGGAAGGTTGGAATGAAGCAGGAGAGAATAAAGGAAGGCAAGTAGGATAGAGATAAAGAAAGAAGGAAGGAAGGAAGGAAGGAAGGAAGGAAAGAAAGAAGGAAAGAAAGACAGAAAGAAAGAAAGAAAGAAAGAAAGAAAGAAAGAAAGAAAGAAAGAAAGAAAGAAAGAAAGAAAGAAGAAAGAATGATGGGAGAGGTGACGGCTGGTAAGGTGACGGCTGGAAGAGCGAGGAAGAGAGGGAGCAAAGAAGGGGCTGGGGAGGAGTAGATGTGGAGAACAGTTAGAGGAAGCGAGAGTGAGAGGAGAGTGTGAAAGAGATAAAGGGGAAAAGTGAGAGTGTGAGAGGGGAGAGAGGGAGAAAGAGGGGGCTGGGGAGGGTAGATATGGAGAGTAGTTCAACTTAGAGGAAGCGAGAAAGAAAGAAAGAAAGAGAGAGAGAATGAGAGAGTGAGAGAGATAGGGGGAATCTCACAGTGAGATAGGGAGATAAAGGGAGAGTGAGAGAGGGAGGTAAAGGGAGAGGGGAGAGAGGGAGATAGGGAGAGCGATAGAGAGAATGAGAGAGTGATAGACTGAGAGTGAGATAGGGAGAATCTCAAAGTGAGAGAGGGAGATAAAGGAAGAGAGGGAGAGAGGGAGATAGGGAGAGAGTGACATAGGGAGAGACTGAGAGAGGGAGTCTGAATGCACTCACCACCTGGAGGTCCGAGCCACCATCTTAAATTCCTCCAGTGCGCCTCCGCACTCCTTCAGCAAGCACCACGTGACGCCGTCCTGCCCGGTCCCCTTCTGCCGACGGGTCCCCGCGCCTCCAGGTGGTGGGCGTCGTGCATGACGAGCGCCTCCTCCTGGTGCCGGGGGAGGGACGGGGGGGAGGTGGACACCGACTCTGACTGGTTAGAAGTGATTGATAATGCCGTCTCCTGCGCCTGTGTGTGCGGGGGGGGAGGGGGGTGTCCGCCTCCAGTGGTTATAGAGATGAGTGACAGTGATATCCCCTCCTCCTGGTGCTGGGTGTGTCCGCCACCAGTGGCTATAGGTGAGTGACAGTTCCTCCTAGTGCTGTGTGTGATGAGGGGGAGGGGAGGAGTCACTACGTCTCCAGTGGTTATAGAGATGTGTGACACTGACAGCGCTGCCCCCTCCTCCTGGTGCCGTGTGTGTGTATGTGTGTATATATATATATATATGTGTGCGTATGTATGTATGTGTCCCGGCCTCCAGCGGCTTAGCCTTAGAGGTGAGTGACTCCGCCTCCAGTAGTTAGAGATGAGTGACAGTTCGTCCTAGTGCTGTGTGGTTATAGAGATGAGTGATAGCACTGTCCCCAGCTCAAGCTGCTATATCAGTGTGTGTGTGTGTGTGTGTGTGTGTGTGTGTGTGTGTGTGTGTGTGTGTGTGTGTGTGTGTGTGTATGTGTGTGGGTCTGTGTGTGTGTATCAGGCTGCAGCGGCTAGAGATGAGTGACAGTTCTTCCTGGTGATGTGTGTCGTGAGGGAGAGGGAGTGTCTCCGCCTTCAGTGGTTATAGAGATGAGTGACAGTGCTGTCTCCTCATAGTGCAATATGTGTGTGTGGTTGGGTGTGTGGGGGGGGGGGGGCTGCAGTGGCTAGCGGCGACTGACAGTTCTGTACCACTATTACCCCAGTCACACGAGAGCCAGCGTTCACCGCCAACCTCCCTAAGCCCAAAAGGACGCCAACCACCCAGCGTTCCATTCGATACACTGATTCAAATATATTGTATGCACCATGTCGGTGCCATGTCGGCGCCATGTCGGGGCCGACCACATGGTGACTGCAGCATCGCATGTGTTAGCACCAACCCAGGGCGGCGCCAGGGCGCCAACCATTTTGAATGGCGCCACCTGAACAGGGCGTAAGGAGGTTGCACGTGCAGCAGCAGCAACCTCCTTGCGTCCAAAATTCCCGAAATGGACGCTGTGAGGTTGGCGTCCTCGCACCGACAGCACTCAACCAGGGCGTAAGGAGGGCGCAAGGAGGAGGTTTTGACGTCGCGAATCGATCGTGAGCAAACGCAGGCCTCGTGTGACTGGGGTATATCAGACTCTGATGCCAACTGCTTCTGCCAGAAAATGCGCACTGAGCACTGGTGTGATGGTGTGGCTTCATTGCTCCCCCTGGCCGTCAGGGGGCGACTTGGTGTGTGTGTGTGTCTGTGTGTGTGTATGTGTGTGAGGAGGTTACACACAGACGCCCACCCACCCTTACTCCGTCACACACCCTCCCTGTTCGGCGCTGGTTTCCCGCCTGTTGCATGTGGTCACCAGGGCAACCAGCTAAAGTCTCCGCTGGAATCAGTGTCGTTTGCTTAGGCGACCTCTATCATTGGTGTATCGGTCGCCTGCTGGGCGTTGGAGTGTGGGAGGGAGGGAGGGAGTGTGGGAGGGAGGGAGGGAGGGACGGAGGGAGGGAGGAGGGAGGGAGGGAGGGAGGGAGGGAGGGAGAGATTGAGAGAGGGAGGGACAGCTCGAGAGAGGGAGGGACAGCTCGAGAGAGGGAGGCAGACAGGCACAGCGAGGGGGTGGGTGGTGGGAGGACGGAACGAAGAGAGAGGGAGGAGAGGAGAGGTGAGAGAGGGTATGCATCACTCCAACCATAGCACGGCCACAGACGTGATTAGCGCTAGGTGGTCAGCGACTGTGGTATCTCAGAAGTGATGCATTCGAGGTCCTCCAAGATGGTGGTCTATATGACCAGAGCCATTCTCTACAAGAACAGTCTGGGACCCGGACCAGCTACCCGGACCGCACTTTGTCCACACCTCTTCTGCTCCTCTCCGCTACGCCCAGCTCCTCCTTGATTATGTCTGAAAAGAGTTCCAGGAGAGAGAGCCGGCCAGCATTTCATGTTCTACCTCTTACTCTGTCCATGTCTCTAGCTTTCCAGCTGGTCACCACAGAGCAAAGAGACACAGCCCTTTGACTCAACTCTCTTAAATTATCTTTACTCTATTCTACCCTTTCTTTTTTCTTCTCTCGGGCTTACTCCTCCCCCTGATCAAGGGAGTTGTTTGCTTGGATGGGGCTTTCCCTTTTTCGCTGTCTTGCTTTGTCCTCACTACTGAACCCGCCTTTACCCCTCCCATCCTCGGAACCCCTTGCTGCTGGATACAAAGTGCACTGTCTACCGCCAGTCCGGAGTGATCCGGAGCTGCCCCAACGACTATTCACTAATTGTTGCAAAGAGATCCCCGCTTCTACAACCATCCTACCTTAAGTTTAATCTTTAATCCAAAGATTGGACCGATTTATCGGGGCCTTTCTATATTGCTGCAGTTCTTCAGCCGGTCATCATCGTAAGGTTAGAAACCTTCCAAGAGCGAGGGAATAGCCGAAGTGTTACGCAACCACCACCATCCCACGTTCAACCCTTCACTCTTATCAAACCTAACCTCCCTTCTGACAAATGGTTTGTTGTTGGAATTTTACGTCCTGGCAACATCTAAGGTCATATCAGGACGGGTACAGACTTATGACAGCGTGCACTCATCGTGACTTTATAGTGCTGCCCCACTTAGAGACCAGGCTGCCAGCATTATGACCTGATATCCCGCTCAGTCATATTATCTGGACAATGGGCCAACCAGTCATCACCCTAACCTAATAATGCCAAGCGCCTGGTTAGGAAGCAACAAGTATACATTTTTAAGTCATTGGTTTGACTCGACCAGGGTTCGAATCCACGATGTACCAAAAAGGGAGACGGATGCTCAGCTCATTCGGCCATCCCGTGTGGGGACAAATGTGAAGTTGACTGGGTCCCCAGCCTCCTTACTTGAGCTTAGGCACGTGTGTCAGAGACCAGCAAGAAATGGAGGAAAGAAGAGCAAGTGAGTGATTGGGGTTTTACGTCCTAATAAAGCTGAGGTCAGTGACATCACAACAGGGTTAACTTTAAATGTTATCATTTTCAGCCCAAGAGTTTCATTTGTTCAGCAGAAAAGCTCAAGCCATATTCTGCGTATCAGTGCCTAATCCCACTTAGCTCGGATAAGCAGACATGCCTTATTTCGAGCGCTGTACATATAATATATATACATATCTATATCAGTATATGAGTTCATTGCGAGATAATATACCTTCCCACGTGATATGTGTAGGGTACGTTGATTGGACAAGGAACCCTAGATATGCTAATGGGAAGGACGCTAGCCCTGGAATGGCAGACATGTATGTTCGACTCCAACTCTATGTGCAATTGGTCATTTAATGCTTACAATTACATACATACAGGCAATGCACTTACATATATATATATACATATACATACACAGGGTAGGTTCAACAACCATACAGCACGTAGCTTGTTCAGGATCCTGGTCACGGCCAGCAGTGTCATGGAGGGGGGGGGGGTGATGAAAATGGGAAATATTGTTCATAGACCGGGAATCAAGCCCACATCTCTTGGCATTCTTGGCCAGTGTGCTAACCATTACACCACCTCAGCTCCCTGATGTCACCACCCTACCCATGCCTACCTGTCTGTGCGGCTCCTTGCCTGAGAGGTCAGTGCAGACTACTACTAGTACTACAGTGTAAGGCTACACAGGACAAGGCAAGGAAAGACTGGACAATATAGTTTATTGACAAATAACATCAATATGAATAATCAAATAATCAATCAGATAATCAGTCAAACAATCAAATGGGCTGAACAACACGCCAAATGAGCAGAGCAAAACCAGCCAACCAACTAAGACAAATCCGAAAGTGCGGTAGCTACCCGCATATCGAATAGGATACGTTCAGTGATAGGTTTAGATATATATTTGTACACAGTATCTGATGTCCAATCCCCCCTGCTCTTAATCTTGTCGATGGTAGCTCCCTGGAGAGCCAAATAGGTGCAGCCACCTCTGCGCAAGGAGTGGCAGGAGAATTTGGTGGGGTCTAAACCTGCCCGACCCGCATGTTTTATCATGAACTACAGGGTCGAATAATCAAGAGGTGAGAATCTACGTCTGGGTGCAGGGAGCTGAAACGCACCTACGTGTGTCTCGAGAAAGTGCTTTCTCACCAAATATACTGCACACAAATCAGTATTCGGGACAACCGCGATGGAAATCAACAACTTCTGTTCTGAGTACTGTATCGTTTTGGACTTGCGGAAATGAAACATGAACCCCCATGAGTAAAAGGAAAAATCACACCTGCGCAAGACTGAGTGTGATGCTGTCATCTGGTATTTTACAAGGAGTCCCAGGAAGCCAGTTAATATGGTGGCATGGACGCAAGTATGTCCCACGTTACTGGACATAAAGGAAAACATAGCCAACAGCTCCTTGGGAAGCAGTGGCATAGCGCGATTCACAGCACAGCCGAGGACTCTTTTTGCCCCTTCTTGGACTGTCTTAATTATTGGTCATTGTAATCTATGCCTGAGGTGCCTTCTGACTTTAAGAAAAAATTTAAAGCACTCACATAATTCGTTATGGACGAGTAAGTAAGAGAACATGCCAACGAGGCGATATATAAGGCAACCTGGGTAGAGGGACGCGGAGTAGGGGCTAACAAGCCACAAAACTCGTCAATGAAGGAGAAATAATGCTTAATTTGCATAGATCTCGTAGCCCTGGAGCTTGGTGCGTAATACGACGCACACGGAGTGTCTACCTCCATCTGTACCTTCCTCAAACCTACAAAAGTCCAAAAACTAAAAGTTATCCTAATTGTAGAAAACATCCGCACAACATAATCATCGCAATGGGTTGGCTGTCCATAGCCGGGCCAGAGAGTCAGCGTCCGACCATCTGATTAAAGCATCACAAAATGTATTATTAGCATTCCTAATATATGCAGACAAAATATTAAAATGAAAGTTAACCGAGATCCAGAACAACTCTTTCACCCACATCATAATATTGGAATTCTTACGTCCTGTTGAAATGTTTGTGTGACAAGGGCCGACTCAACAGTCGAGTTATCAGTTACGAAAATAACATTTTGGTCACTCCAAAGACGCACCCAGCGACGAGCAGCAGCAATAACAGCTCACATCTCTTTCTCGTTTATATGTCCAGGGATCCACGCATGGTCCGGGGACGCCACATGGTGACTAGTTATCTGTTTCAATTCCAATTTCAAAGGCACCTACACACCAGTCGTCCGCGTGAGCAGCTCCAAATCCGGCCTCCAACGCATCCGAATACACAGAAACCATATCAGTGTGCCTGCCCAGGAGTTTGGCCAACCCATTAAAGCGGTCAACAAAATTCAACCACCACTTAATTTCAGAAAGGCAGCATTAATGCAAAAATGGTAATACGGCTTCCGTAGTGTATGGATTGCATCGAAGACCTGAGTCGAAAAAGAGCATCCACCCCGGATTACCAAACATCTTTCTAAATGTTTTTTAAGTTTGAGAATTTTGTTTGAGGGTAACCTCAGCTGCAGATTGGCAGTATCAATAATAATACCCAAGTAGCGGCTTGTTTGTGATGGCGAGGTTAATTTACCGAAATTAATATTGAAGCCCATGCGTATTAGGATGCTAATAACAATATTTTGGCTCCTACAACAGTCTTCAAACGAGTGTCCGACAATAGCGAAATCATCTAAATAATTTGCCACGTATGATATCCCCTGACGGACAGCACAACGGGTGACAAAGTCCGAAACAAAATTGAAAATATATGGTGGAGAGGACAGTCCCAGGCCAAGCCTGTTATCCTCAAAATATTCAAAACCACCACCAAAATCCCACATTAGGCCTTGTCTGGTACGGTTATCTGGGTGTATATTAATAGCTCTGTAAGCCTCACTTATGTCCACTGTGGCAATATAATCGTATTGAACAATGTTATCCACTAATGTAGTAACTGTTTGCCACCTCATCGACATAATTATTCAGAAGCCTCATACGGCTTACTGCAATCCGTAATTACGCGTAGCTCGACTCTGTCTGACTTTGGTACAGCAAAATTATTATGGGCACAAGTAGGGGGTCACCGCACGCTACTAATTCTACCATTGCGCAATTCTTTAAGCAATTTGCCCTCAATACAATTACGGTGATCAGAGTATCCTTGTACGCCCACCATATGATGAGTCACAGGACTTATTAATTGATCTGAAACCGAAAATAACACCGTGTAATATAAATTCCCAGTTTGCATCTGTAGCTCCCCTATAAAAGCATTCGCAAAAGACTCAGCAAGGCTTCAATTGAGCCGTGCGACCCCCGACAGGGTGTCCACAAGTGCAAGTACCATTAGAACAAGCCGTAGAAACAACAAAATTACAAACAGTACAATCAGTTGATGAGGTGTCAGTCGCAGAAACAGCCAAGCAATTACCATCATTACACACTGACAACCAGTCACACACCAGGGGCACCCATTTTAGAAAACCTGCAAGGGCAGTTACATTACCAGGATAATTACAAGGCACAGGACAATAGACATGTTCAATAGCAAAATTATTGACAGCCAAACTGGCCATTGGCTGCGGTTGGCAATCAAAGTCAGAGTCAATTTCTGCATGGCCAGAAATACTGCTGTATTCAATTAGAGGGGTAGTTACCTGCACCGGCACAATCCTGGCACCCTCTGTAGGTGAGTCCTTCACAGTCAGTGGCGCATGTAACAACTTGCGGACCCCCATTCTCACTGCCGTTGATGGTCATAATTGTAGCATTCAACTTGGACAGAGTAGGTGTGTTCGTAGACCCAGTCAGGGGCACCCCACACCTCAGTCTCAGTGATAGGTCACCTTCTTGTGCGCCCTACTCCTACAGCGGGAACACCAATGGCCAAATTGACAGTCCTTACTGTCAGCAGCACATCCGCTCGCTTTGTTGTAATTGTAACAGGGGCGTTTCCCATCCCATGTGAAGGGTCTCTGCGCCTGGCCAGACCCTCAGGCTCGAGAATCGTTCGATTTATTCTCAGACTTAAGCGCCTCATAGGCATAATGCTCAAGTGCTAACTCCTGGTCCCCTCCTGTAAATGCTAGGAACCCTTCCTCCAATGCCTTCTTCCTTACTGCCAGGTCATAGTCTACATGGGCAGTATCCAAATACATGTCTCCCCTCGCCTTCCCAGACATATAACCCACAGGTCGGATAAAGTCGAGACAATCTTCCAGACAGAAGTCTTTTTGGTCAACTAACCACATGCAAGAAAATTTTTTTAACAGTAAGGTCTGCCAACGGCCGCTCGGAGGTGCGTTCGGTGGCGGGGGCGGCTAGGCGAGCACTGTCGACTGCACCTGGCACAGACTCCCTCGGCTACGGAACACTGATTCCAGCGGATAGTACATGAATAAACTGCATTTAGACTGTCGTGCGTACAGCAAGGGGGGAGCACCATGTTCCGTCCCTTACACGAGGATATACAGCATATATCAGGCTATATTGATTAACATGTTATTGAACCCGTTCCAAGTTCCATAGGAATTCTCATGAATGACGTCAGTTAATGTAATTAAATGTATGTGTGGTGTTTATGCATGGTTGGTATGGCAACCGATTTTACCTGCTTACATAGTGGGACATTGTATCTAGGAGTGCAGAATTATTGAAATGTCAGGGATGATAGTGGCTTCAGGCAAAAAAAGAGGAAATCAAGCTGAGATTATTATCCCGATGGCAAATTTCCACCCTAGACGCTAGCTTTCGTACCCCCATCATTTCAATGTTTTTAAACCTATATAAAAAATGCACCCTGGTTGTGAAAAAAACCAGAAATCCGCTTAAAATATATAATAAAAACGGAAAAAATATCCCCTGAATGTATAGAAATAGTAACTAAGGATTCCAGTTACCTTGATAAACAAGAAAGGCATTAAATGTGTTCATACTGGATAAAATGTGGGTTAATCGAGGTATTAGATTCACTGACATGATGGTAATAATAATATACTACTTATATATAGTGTCTTTACGCAAATCATCGCTACATATTAACAAATTATATAGATAATAAAAGTCAAATGACACTCTGAACCTTCTATGAGAGCACATAGAAGGCTTATTCTAATGTTCTTATGAGTTGAGCGTCCATCTCCCGTTTTTGTAGATCGTGGGATTCGAACACATGTGCTCGAACCCTGGTCGAGTCATACCAATCACATAAAAATAGCTACTTCCTAGCCAGGCGCTCACCATTATTGGGATAGGGCAAGGACTGGTTGGGTCAGTGTCAGGATAATGTGACTGAGTGAGGTATCAGGTCATGGTAATGGCGGCCTGGTCTCCCAGTGGGACAGCACTATAAAGTCGATATGAGTGCACACTGTCACAAGTCAATACCTATCCTATGGAAGGTAACCATGCCAAAAGTAGCCAGATAACACACCACACAGCTACGGACAAGCCTATGATATGTAAATAGGAGTAGGCTAGTCTAGTAATAAGAGTAGAAAAAATAAATACATATATGCCAAGAAAATCCAAAAAAACTAACATAGGCTATTAACCAAACCAACCAATTATCTATCTGCTACTGAAATGCAGGCAATCAAATACCTTATCACAATATCAGCAGCCACTGTGTGGTAAGATAACACCAACACTACAACTGGCCAGCATTGAAAACAAGCCTGGGTACCCGGGCTTATATGCTATGGACAGTATAAATACAGCCTCAATAAAAAATAAAAAAATGTAAATCCTGATATGACCTTAGATGTTGCCAGGATGTAAAAGGCCAACATTTGCTAATTTACCGGGCAGTGTGGCCGAATCAGTGAGAGCTCTGCCTTTCCAGTGTGGGGTGCTTTGTTTGTTTCTGTTTGTTTGAGGTTTTACATCCTGGCAACATCTAAGGGCATAGCTGGACGGGTACCGACAGATCAGCCACCACGTCTGGTCGTGTGGGAGACCACGGATTCAAAATGCACCCAAGTCAAACCAAAGACTTATACAATCGATACTTGCAACGAACTAGCCTGGCTCTTGTCATTAATAGGATAGGGCAAGTACTAGTTTGCTCAGTGTCAGGATAATACGACTGAGTGGGATATCAGGGCCCGTATACATGAAGAATTATTTATCGCCCCTGGTGGTAAGGACCGAGTTCGGGGTGGCTATCGCCGGGGGTAAGAAATGTGTCACAGGGTATGCATGGAGCCAAAGCGGCGAGGATGTAGCTACCCTTGTAGATATTTATAGATTTGGGAAATCCCTCTGCGTTTGTAGCCATATATTAGTCTAAAATCTATTAAATGCTATCATATTTAACAGAATTACATATGCAATAAGTGGTATTTCATGAAATTAACCCTAAATTCGAAGCAATATTAATGCTGCCGCCGCAACCGCGGCGATATTAATATTTTCGAATCGACGAATGCAAGCAACCGCCGCCGCCAGTATGGAAAGCAACGTCGATGCGGCGGCGGCGATTTGTTTACTTTACGTTCGTCGATTCGAAAATATAAATATTAATATCGCCGCCGTTGCGGCGGCAGATAATATTGCTTCGAATTTAGGGTTAATTTCCTACCACCACCCTTATACCTGCTACGGAGTGGGGGTAGCTTACCCGACTTTTACCCCCCAGGGTTTGCCTACCCCGGTCACATGCATAGCGACTTTTCGCCGCTACCCCAGATATCCCCTCTACCCCCAGGGGTAGAGCGCTACCACCGCCCCATGCAGACGGGCCCAGGTCTTGATGCAGGTAGTCTGGCCTCCGCAACAGGGAAGCACAATCAAGTTGCCACGAGTGCATTTTCACAGGTTCCTACCCATCCTGATATGACCATAAGCCCAAACTCATTGCTAATAATTAGCCATGAGTAATAATATCAAGTATAACTTTTACTATAAGAGAACAGTTCAATTAACCTTCAAGATGCACATTAATACATGAGAGATGATTCAGCGTTCAAAATAAGAATGTGCCTGCTTGTCCGAGCCAAGTGAGAGTCGGCACAGACAAGCAGAATATGGCTTGAGCTTTTCCGTTGGACAAGCGACAATTTTGGGCTGAAAACATGTATTTCACAGTTTTGTTAGCTTTCCATTGTCATCTTTAAATGTAATTTACATTACTTATGACATTTGTATTGTTTTATTTGTGTAGCTTTATTCCCATAGCCATGGAGGTTAACTGAGATAATAAAGCTAAGTTCTGTGGACGAGAGAACATTCAGATGGACAAATGAAAATCACATCAAACTTGTCCGATGGACAAGTGAAATTTTGTTGCTTATTTATATCACCACATATCAAAGTCAAACGCACTGGCATTTACTATTATTAGTTCCTGTGTATATTGGTTATTAAGTAAGTAGGTAAATATTGAAGTATTTTATACGTAACATTTTCCAGTCTGCAGAAACATTAGTCAAGGAGGCCACTTGCATACTGTAGTGGTTAGTCACAAGTCGAGGTGTTTGTTGGAGTTTTACACCCTATCAACATCCAAGATCATATCAGGATGGCTACCAACTTGTGACAGTGCACACTCATGGCGATTTTATAGTGCTTCCCCACTGGGAGACCAGGCCACCGGCACCATGACCCGATATCGAACCCAATCACATTACCATGATACTGACCTAACCAGTCCATACCTTATCCAGTCAACCATATACGATGACAGAGACAGTCCAGGTAAAAATGTAAAATCTAAGACCTAAATGCACTGGGATTGGTCCCACTGCTTCACTGGTCACAGATGGTCCAGTGTATTATTAACAACCCCACCCAAACAACATAATTCATAAACTCACATAATTAGCTACATTAGAGTTACACTAGAATTTTCCTAACAAACCAACATTTATATACCGCTTGCCTAACTGCAACTGAACATTAAAACTTACTACAAGTTTACCAACTGAATACAGAAGATAACTTCTGCTTACATTCTAAATACTATGTAAATACTCACATTGATCTGACTAATATTGATCTGGTTATATGACACTACTGTACCATATTGTTATGGAACTTTTGGGTTTCAGAATTTCATTGTGTTACATGGTGCAAATTGTCTATTAAACAGGTATTGTACACCTTATTCTATATACCGTTTGTGTAAATGACCCTGAATTGAAAAATGGCTGGAAGACCAGTGCTTCGGCACTGACAAAAGACTTATTCAGCAGAATAAACATATTTACAACAACAACAAAAATCCTATTATTAATGCCGAGCGCCAGGCTAGGTAGCGACAATTATCAACTTGGTAAGTCATGGCTTTGACTCGGCCAGGTTTTCGAACATGCAACTTTCCGCACGGGAAGCCAGTACTCTTTCGGAATCAGCCATCCATCGGGTCCAGTGTCACAAGCCGGTACCTGTCCTGATATGACCTTGGATGTTGTTAGAATGCAAAGCCCCAACAAACAACTGAAACAAAACAAATGTGTCCCTTTGCCCCGAAGCTAGCTAGCGAGCTGAGACTTCATTGCCCAGCCATCTTGCCAACATTCTCAATTGTACATCCTGGATTGATGACCCATCCACGCCCGATCAATACCTGGATATATCAATCAGTGCCTCGCTGTGGAGGGGGACCCGCTGACTGTTCTACTAACAAAATAACACACAAGATAATCTTTAAACAAAATAATTGTTAACAAAATAATGGTTAACAAAATATTAGTTAACAATTTTTTTTTTTAATGATTATTGATTGATGGTTTCTTTCCGCCTTGTCGGCAGCATAGACCATATTACGGCTTAAAAAAAAACTAATTATATTATCATTTATTTTAAAAACACACATTTCCTCACATAGCCAACACAATGTTAATCATAATACTAACTTGTGTTACTCAGTCAGCACCACATTACTCATGCTGCCAACACATGAGTTGCACATACAAGCTCCCCCCTCAAACACATGACAGTCTGCCCTAACGCTCACCAGGTTGATTGGTTGTTGGGAGTTTTATGTCCTGGCAAAATCTAAGGTCATATCAGGACGAGTACTGACTTGTGGCAGTGCGCACTCATGCCGACTTTATACTTATAGTGCTGGCCTACTGGGAGACCAGGCTGCCAGCACCATAACCTGATATCCCACTCAGTCACATTATCCTGAGCCAACAAGTCCTTGCCCTGTCCTACTAATGCCGAGCACCTGGCTAGGAAGCGACACGTATCAGCTTTTCAGTCATTGGTTTGACTCGACCACAGTTTGAACCGTTTCGAACCTACAACCTACCAGAACTGGGAGACGGACGCTCAACTCATTCGGCCATCCCGTCTGGTTTAAGGGTCACAATGTGAGTCAGGTGGAGACAGGCAGCACAGCCATAGCGAGGAATTTTTGTTTGGGGTTGCAGATAAATTCTTGGTATGGACGAGTGCCGAACAAGGGTCTGAGGGTATTCTCCCCACCTCCAGCCCCAGGACATTTTTTTTAATGTAGAGATTCATTTCGGGGATATTACACATTGGATTTTTTTTCTTGGTGGGAGAGTCCCGCCCTTTCCACCCTCACCCCCTCGGAGACAAAGAAAGTTTGTTTTATTTAATGACGCCTTTAGAGCACATTGATATTTATCATCGGATATTGGACATCAAACATTCTGACATATTTATTTTGGAGGAAACCCACTGCCGCCACATAGGCTACTCTTTCCGATAAGTAGCAAGGCCCTTGGAGACAAACCACCACATGGGTTGGAGAGGAGGGTTGGGGGGGGGGGTGTTATACTAATATTTGTGGACATCACCGTAGAGGATTTGATGAATCGTTGTAGAGCAAGCACACCAGGGGGTGGGAGGGTGGTGAGGGAGGATTGGCGGTAGTGGACAGGTATGATTCTAAACGTGGAATTGGGTAGGTGCGACGTCATTGATACGCTGCGCATGCGCCGGGGCCGTACACGGAGGAATGTTCGCGAAGCAGGCAGGACACGCCCATCTCACCACCCGGCGCCGCGGTTTAAATTCTCAGTGGGTTTATAGTTTACGCTCGTTGTTCTGTGCATGCGTCAAAATCGTACAGCATTTCAGCATATTCGATTAATCAACTCGGGTGACCCGACCGACTTTTTTACGCACAAATGTGACGTCATCGCTCCTAGCCAACCCCAGCCAAGAGGTGTGTTACTGGGGTTGGGACATTTTGCATACAGCATGTGTTTTTGTCAACTCCACTCGCGGTGTTCTATTTGAATTTCTAGCAATTCGGGTGACCCGAGTCGCGCTAATCGAATACGCGCATATGCAGAACCCCAAGCGTAGACTCTAAAACCACTGAGAATCTAAACCGTGACACCGGCGCGCGCCAAGGGCTCTGCACGGCTGGACGGGGCGCACAACCCAGGCACTGGCACCAGGGCAGTGTGAGTAATGTGGGTTCTTGCAGGGTGAGTAATTAAGGTGGTGGCAGTGTGAGTGTTAGCAGGGTTAGTAATTAAGGTGGTCGCAGTGTGAGTAGTGCAGGTTTTAACAGGGTGAGTAATTAAGGTGGAGGCAGTGTGAGTAGTGCGGGTGTGAGTGGGTGAGTAATTCAGGTGGTGGCAGTGTGAGTCCTTGCAGGATGAGTAATTCAGGTGGTGGCAGTGTGAGTAGTGTGGGTGTGAGCAATGTGGGTAATTCAGGTAATTATGTGGGTAATGTTAGTGTTACCAGAGCAGGTTGAGTAATTCAGGTGGTGGCAGTGTGAGTAATGTGGGTGTTAGCAGTGCGAGTAATTCAGGTAATTATGTGGGTAATACGGGTGTTAGCAATGTGAGTAATTCAGGTAATTGTGTGCGTAATACGGGTGTTAGCAGGGTGAGTAATTCATGTGGTGGTAGGTTGAGTAATGTGGGTGTTAGCAGTGTGTTTGTTTGTTGTTGTTTTATGTCCTAGCAACATCTATGGTCATATCAGGATGGGTGCTGACTTGTGACAGTGTGCACTCATGGCAACTTTATAGTCCTGCCCCACAGGGAGACCAGGCCCCAGCACCATGACCCGATTTCCCACTCAGTCACATTATCCTGACCATGAGCCAACCAGTCCTTGTCCTATCCTAATAATGCTAAGCGTCTGGCTAGTAAGCAACAAGTATTAATTTTTAAGTCATTGGTTTAACTTGACCAGGTTTTGAACCAACGATGGTTCAGATCACCCCGATCTCCCAGAACAGGAGACGGACGCTCAACTCATTTGGCCATCCCATATGGTCGTTAGCAGTGTTAGTAATTCAGTTATTTCTGTGGGTAAAACTGGTGTTAGCAGTGTGAGTAATGTATGGGGTGGCAGTGTGAATAGTATGGGTGTTAGCATGGTGAGTAATTCATGTTGTGGTAGGGTGAGTAATGTGGGTGTTAGCAGCGTGAGTAATGTATGTGGTGGCAAGAAAACCCCAAAACACTAACATAGAACCTTAAGAAAACAACTAACATAGTAATAAGAATAGAACAAAAATACAACGCCAAGAGGGCCCAAAAAAACTAACATAGACTACTAAACGTACCAACAGACTATCTATCTGCTACTGAAATGCAGACAATCAAATAACTTATCAGCAGCTACTGTTTGGTAAGACAACACCAACACTACAGCTGGCCAGCATTGAAAACAAGCCTGGGTACCCAGGCTTACATGCTATGGACAGAATAAATACAGCCTCAATATAAAAAAAAAAGAAAAAGAAAAAAAGTGTGAATAGTATGGGTGTTAGCATGGTGAGTAATTCAGGTGGTGACAGTGTGAGTAATGAGAATGTTAGCAGAGTGAGTATTTCAGGTGGTGGCAGTGTGAGTAGTGCGAGTGTTTGCAGGGTGAATAATTAAGGTGGTGACAGTGTGAGTAGTGTGGTGTTACTGTTAGCAGGGTGAGTAATTCAGGTAGTGGAAGTGTGAGTAATATGGGTGTTAGCAGGGTGAGTAATTCAGGTACTTGTGTGGGTAATACAGGTGTTAGCAGGGTGATTAATATGAGTGCTGGCATGGTGAGTAATTCAGGCAATAGCAGTGTGGATGTTAGCAGAGTGAGTAATTCAGGTTTTTGCAGGGTGAGTGGTTTGGGTGTTAGCAGTGAGTAATTCAGGTGGTGGCAGTGGCAGTAGTTAGGATGTTAGCAGTGCGGGTAATATAGGTGGTGGCAGTGTGAGTAGTGCGGTTGTTAGCGGGGTGAGTAATTTACATTAATTATGACATTTGTTTTGTTGTTTTGATTTATTTGTGTAGTTGTAGTCCCATAACCATGGCTCAGGTTTTTCTTGAAGATTTAGACTGCCTATCATGGATAAGTCTGAATAGACTTGTTTTCACCATTAGACAGTTTGTCGATAGAAAGCCCGAGCCTACACTTTTACCGACCCAAGGGATTTTTAACCTCCCACACCACATAGACTTGGTATGAGAGCAACTGGCCTTTGATGACGCTGTAAGTTATACACAGCGGTGGAAATCCAAATTGGTAGAGGTGGGGGCCCAGGGAATCGAACCACCGACCTTCAGATTAGGAGTCTGACCTAGAAAAAAGTCAGACACTCTAACCACTGCGCCACAACTAAGATAATAAGGGTAAGCTCTGTGGACAAGTGTAAATTCAGACGGACAAGTGAAAATCACACTAGACATGTTCCACTTGGACAAGTGAAAAGTTGTGCTTATTTCTATCACTGGTGTATATATATGTGATGTATAAGCATTATGCGAGTAGAAAGGCATGGAAGGGAATTATTATTATTAATTGTTCTATTCAGTATCTACCAACCACTATTCTCGATGTATTCACTTCTTCTCCTTCATCCTGGTACTGGTGGCGCCACCATAGGCCCCAACCCTAACTTCGGGCGTTCCCATTGTCATTCACGCCCAAGAAATTATTTTTCTTTCAGTTGCGGATTAATCTGGCTTTGAGGGTTTAATGTCCCCATTATTCCTGTTTAAAATGCATGATTGCACTGCGGCTTTAATGTTGTGAGTAATCAATCAATCGGCAGCACGTGACTGCGAACAAACTCCACATTCGTTCTCACTTGTGGCGGTGCTTTCAATAACATAGGGGAGTTGTAATTGCTTGGGATGTAGAATGCCAGAGTAAAGGTCATCGTTTACAGATTGAATGGCGTTCATAGCAGTTATCATTCAAACTACGGGGCATGATGATGGCTGTGAAGTAGGGCGGGAAATTGCTCTGATCACGCATATAGAACTATGGTTAGGTAGTGGTATACACAGACACACATAAGTGAGGGACCACCGGGAACAAGTAGTACTAGCTGCTCCCTCTCCCCACCCTCCCCTCCTCCCTCCTCCGTACACCTCCCCTTCTCCCTCCTCCGTATACCTCCCCTCCTCCGTATACCTCCCCTCCTCATCCCTCCTCCGTACACCTCCCCTCCTCCTCCCTCCTCCGTACACATCCCCTCCTCATCCCTCCTCCCTCCTCCGGTTCACCTCCCCTCCCCTCACATAGCCGTACCATACATTTCCTGCGCTCCGGTATATTCATACAGGGTAGGACAGTGACTTTTTCCCGCACTTCCCGATTCTGGCAAGTGACTGAATTTTCTACTTGCCCGAGTGGCAAAACTACTTGCCCAAGCCCAAGTCAGCCAATTGAAACTGAAATCGGCTACTGCAGATCAGAAAAATAATGACTTGGCCATTCGAACAGGTCACTGAGAACTTCACCTGCCTGACCGAGTAAAGTAGGTGCCCCTGGCAGTCCTTATTGTCCTACCCTGTGACAAAGAGCACTACCTACATTGCACACCCACCCACTCACTAAATAAAGTAAAGTATAACAATTACAATAAAGTCACAACAGGTAATTGTGTACCTATATTCAGTGAGTTCATGTTGTGATCAGTCTTTATAAACTAGGCGCACACAAGCAATAACACGCCTCTTCATGCCAACATATAATATATATATATATATATATATATATATATATATATATATATATATATATATATAAATATACACAAATAAATATATATACACCATACACACACATGTATATATATATGTGATGTTGTGTCGACATGAGCGTACTGCTTGTGTGCGCCTTGTTTATCAAGACTGATCATAACATGAACTAAGTTAATACAGGCAGTACTCTTTGTTATATATTTATATATATATATATATATATATATAGATTAGTTAGACGAATCTTACCTTGGTATAGATGATGGATAACTATTATTTTCCCGAGGTATAAGCCTCGGCTAGACGTGGGTGAGGGAGAGGTAAGCACATCCGGGTCCAGCAATCTTTACCTACTAATTCAGGATAAAATGATCTCTAATAAAAAACTTTAAAATACTAATGTTTCCTTGGTACAAGCAACAGTCTAGACGTGGTAGGGTGTGGAGGGTGGGCCCTCACCCACGTCTAGCCGAGGCTTATACCTCGGGAAAACAATAGTTATACATCATCTATACCAAGGTAAGATTCGTCTAACTAATCTATTTTACCTCGGTATATAGCCTCAGGCTAGGGAGACATTTACGTAATATCATTTTTATCCTGATATTTCATTGTTATTGTTATTTTATGCTTATGTTTGTGATATTCTTCTTTTATTGATATGGAACATTTTTAACCACAAAGTTTTGTGAACAGTTCTCACCTTTTGATCTTTAGTCTTTTAGCAGTCGCCATGCGACACCACTGGGCTTCTCCAATCGCTCGTTGTAATGTCTAGCAAACGATCGTTCGGTTTTCCAACCTGCGTGCGCTAGGATTCGTTTGACCGAAATTCCTAGCAGGCGTGCCTTTGAGACCAGCAATCTTTACCTACTTTACCTCTTGTTGAGTGCGACGCATATTTGTCCGTATTCACTCCCGCCAATGTTAACACTTTTATTATCCATCGGGCAAGTGTGTCCCATAATTGTCTTGAGTTTCTAACTCCTTGTGTCTTGGATATATATGTCCTAATAGCTGATACTACACACAATTTGGGATTCTCCGTGAATTGTGTAACATTTATTGATGACAGAGGGTCGCCTATGCGCTTAGATTTTAACAATGTTGTTAAATCGAAAGTAGCTTGCTTTCTGTCTATCTCCAGTCCATCGAGTGAAAGTGCCACTATAGTTTGGCCTCGATGACCTGTTACTAACAGGAGTAGGACGGCTACTTTAAATCCCAGTTGTTTGATATCTAAAAATCTGTTATGTGGCCATGTTTTAAACATCTTGAACACCAAAGACACATCCCAAAATCGATCATATTTTGGCTTAGGTGGGTTTCGTTCATAAATACCCCTTAATACCCAGTGGATGATGTGATGTTTCCCCCCTGTCTGTCCCTCGATTCTCGGGAGAATTATCGAGAGGGCACATCTGGCCGCATTAATTGCGCCGTAACCTAACCCATCATCTTCCAACATTCTGAAAAATCTTGTTACTTGGGCAATAGAAGGGTTCATAGGTTTAACCTTTTTTATAAGACAATGCACGCCCCATTTCTTTAAATATGTGGAATACATTTTTACTGTCCCTTTCCTCCGCGCATGTGACACCAACCGTTCTTGTGTAATTTTGTCTAAACCAAATTGTTCTAAATATTTATTCAAAAAAGGAATGCTAGCAATGGGGTTGTTGCTACGTTGCCGTGATGTTCCAGAGGGCCTTGATGAGTTAGGTTTCCTCGGGATTTTGGGAATCTCAGGCAGTCTTTGGCTGTCGATACCAGTCCCGCTAGCCACGGTTGTGTGTCCCATTCGGGGACGATCAGGATGGCGTGTGATCGATCCATCTTTATCTTTCGTGCTACTCTGGTAATAATGTTAAACGGGGGAAAAATGTAATAGAATTCAGTTTCCCAACTGAGTGAGAAAGCATCTATGTGCCAAGCATATGGTTCTGGGTGCCACGACACATATTTGTCTATTTTAAAATTATTTCTTGATGCAAATAAGTCTACCATAGGTGTACCCCATTGTTGACAAATTTTCTTGAAAATTTTTGTGTTCAATTTCCATTCTAGGTGATCGTGAAAGACTCTGCTCTTTTTGTCGGCCAGGGTATTTTGAATCCCTGGGATATGAGCTATGGTTAACCATATTTGATGTTGTTGCGCCCAGTTCCAAATACTTTGTGCCAAGTTATTGCGAGCTTTTGACTTTGTACCTCCCATATTTCTAACATAAGCCATGGCTGTAGTGTTATCTGTTAAAATC
Organism: Branchipolynoe longqiensis; assembly: GCA_030323885.1. Lineage (NCBI taxonomy): Eukaryota > Metazoa > Annelida > Polychaeta > Phyllodocida > Polynoidae > Branchipolynoe > Branchipolynoe longqiensis. The sequence continues at coordinate 27,354,064 of CM059202.1, read as the reverse complement.
TGAACAGTATTTTGGGGTATTTTAATTAGGCTTAATAGCCCTAAGTAAATCGCTCTTAATTCCAGAACGTTAATATGGTCTGATTTTTCTTCTTCTAACCATCTCCCTCCTGTCGCTACATCATTTTGATGAGCTCCCCAACCTTGTAATGAAGCATCGGTAGTAACTACCGTGTTGGGTTGTCCCATGCGAATGGGATTGGGAGAGTTGTTAATATTTTCAATCCACCATAGGATGTCTTGAAACCCGTCTTCCGAAATAAACATAGGTCTTTCGAAGTTACCTTTTGTGCGTGCTAACGCTTTGTTTTTGTCTATTTCTAAAGACTTTATGTGTGCCGCTCCATATAGAATAGCAGGCGCATACAAAACCATTATACCAATAAGGACGGCGACCTGTCTAATCTTTGGCCTAGATATGTCAAGCAGCTGGTAGGCAGTGTCATGAAACTTTTGTAGTTTCTGTTTCGTTAAGGACACTATCATGGTTTCAGTGTTAACCATGAACCCTAAACATTTTAGTTCCTTATTCGGGACGAAGACAGATTTATTGTTATGAATGTAAAAGCCCAATTTTGTTAACAAATAGCACAAATCGTTAACTGCTGTTTCACATTTGTAGAAAGACTCAGCCATATTAAATGAATCTTCAATATATGGGAACATCGTATGTCCTTTCCTTGCCATGACTGCAAAAATAGGTTTGAACAATTTTGTAAATAATCGAGGTGCGCAAGCTAAGCCATTCGGCATGCATGTGAACTGATAAAGGGTACCGTCCCAAATAAATCTCAGAAATTGTCTGTGTTCTCTGCAAATCGAAACTGTATAATAAGCATCTCTTAAATCGACACTTGCGAGCCAAGCTCCCGGCATAATAAGATCTCTAGCCGTCTCCAATGAGAACATCTTAAAATGTTTGTATGTAACCAATTCATTTAATTTAGTCAAATCTAAGATCATGCGAATTTCGCCATTTGGCTTTGGTCTCGAAAACACATTAGAAATAAATTCTCCTTCAGTGTGCTGTACTCGTTCAATAATTCTTTTTGTTTCAAAAAGAGAGACCTGGTTATCGATTTGTAGTTTTTCTTCACAGTTAAACTAATATGGGAATGGCACTCTTTTCTGTTTTGGTATCTCAATGAATGGGATTTGTACTCCTGTAACAATATTCAAAATCTCACTATCTGTGGTAATATTATACCAGTTTTGTAAACAATTCAGGATATTGCCTGCTTTAAACCTGCTTACATAGGTTTGTGTCTCTTCCGTCACCATGTTGAGGTTAGTTGTTTGTGTAGTTGACTCTACTTGGTTCCTGGCCGGGGGAACTGGGGTTTGGGTGTATACTCCCTTTTGAACCCTCGGTTGTCGTTCCATGACGTGGACTGCCGTTCGCCTCTGCCTCGGCCTCTGGGATTGAACCCGTAGGATGGACCTCCTCGTCCCGGTCTCCCTCCCCACTGGAATCGAAAATCCGAGCGGGGCCGTCGGAACTTACTGGTGTCATATTTCTTCCCCATCTTCAGATCAGTGTTTCTAGCACTCTTGGTGTCAACCTCTACTGCTTTGAAGAGGTGCGCTAGCTGGCCACCAAACATTTTGGTCTTGTCCAGTGGTTTGCCTTTCACTGGCTTTGGTGGGAGGTAAAGGGTGTATTCTTTACCATCGTTGTCGGTCACTTTCTTTGACCTGGCAACATCTTTGCCGGCATCAGTGGTCACGGCTTTGTAGACATTCTCGAATCGTCGAAATGTCATAAAGTTTGAGGCTGCGGTAAGCAACGCAATCCCCCTGTCCATTACTCGGGCCAGTGACGAGAACTTGTTCTCGGCTTGCATCCTGTTTGCAATAGGGGCTACGGATGTTAAGGCCCCTAGCACTGCCTTGTGGATGGTACACAGTGCATTTTCAAACCATTGCCTTTCATCTGAGAGATGGATGCCAGCATCCATTTCCTTGCTGATCGACTCGGGAACTCCTTTGATTCCCGAGATCTGTTCTGTGAGTTTGTTTATCACTTCGGCCGGTTTGAATGTGTGGAAATGCCCTTTTAGCGTTTCTCTCATCATGGTCGTTGTTCTCAGCCGCTTTGCTTTGTCTAGCGGGCACTTCTTTTTGACCTTCGCTCCTATCCTCGCATATACGCCTGCTCGTTCGGTATCTGAGTCCGACTCAGTTGATGACGAGTCATCCGACGAATCGGAGGAAGAGCTCTTTTTCTTTTTCTTTTTGGTTTTCTTGGTCTTTTTGGCGCATTTCTTATTGGAGGCTTTGGTGAATTCATCACCTGAGCCTTCTTACGCTTTTTAGCTTTCGGTTTCGGAACCTCGAAAGCTGACTCCATATCCTCCTCCGAACAATCTTCCCAATCGTTGTCTGGGATGGGAGGAGAGGAAGCCTGTGTCATGGACTGAATGTTTCTCAGCTTCTCGTCTATGATCCTCGTGATCTTTTCTTCCAGGTTCATAGCCCGGAAATCGTCATCACTGTCCTTGTCCGAAGGACCAGCCCCTGGCTTTTGAGACGGGCCACCCGCCTGTGGGGGCGATGAGTCGTACCCTGAGGGCACGCGACCTTCTGCCGCTGCCGGTGGAACCTTGTTTCGCTTGGTGGCCATCGGTTTCTGTAACAAAAAAGTTACTTAATACCGGTATCATCTCAACATGAACACAATGTGAACGCCCAAATATGGGTTGAGGTATTATTGGTATAAAGGAACGTATTTACACCGTTCTCTATACAGGCGTTGTCAGCTAAATGGTATGCCGCAGGTTTAACGGTAGTGAAACCAACCATACGGAGGGGCGGCCATTGGCCCGCCCACTCTCTCTGTTTCGTACACTTCTCCCACCCGCGGCTTCAGCACCAGCAAGTTGAAGAAAATATTACGAAACTCGGAGGCTCGCCTCAAAAACCGGTCTGGGGAGTCTATAAAAGAAACCCAGGATCATCCCCAACAAAACCCTCTTTAGGGTTCGGAGGAATTTCCTTAGGAGATGCAACTCGGGTTAACATCTCTTCCTGTCTTTATACAGGTTTCGCTAGAAAAAGCGGTATCGGTTTCGGTTCTCAACATCAGGGTTGTTCTATCCTTGTGTTTTTGAAAAACACCAAAAACTGTCCAAATTGGACCTGAGAAAGTTCTAAACTTTCATAATGGGATGCTATAAAGCATCCTTAGGAAGTTAATCGTGATTTCTCAATACTTACAGTTAGTTAAAGTGTTGTAGTAGTTAAATCCTGCCAGAGCAACTCAGCGAACGTCCTCCCGCTGTGAGCTGCTTATGCTAATTGCTGGACCCGGATGTGCTTACCTCTCCCTAGCCTGCGGCTAGCCTGAGGCTATATACAGAGGTAAAATATATATATACACACACACCACTCTGCTCAATGTACCACACCCTTCAACAAATAAATATATCGGAGCACCAATCTACATAGGTAGTGTCATGTGGAATGACCTCCCTATCAGAGTCAGAGAAACAGAAACAATACTTGCCTTCAAAAATGGATATAGAGCCCACCTGGTTATTCAGGCCCTTGAACGACTACTGCATTAATTACTAGCAAAGCCCTGAGCTCCTCCCCCCCCCCGCATCCCCGCTTGCTCTCCTGTGGGTTTTCCCCCCTACCACCAACCCCAATGGGCCCCCTCCCCTGCCACCACCATTAACCATCATAAACAAACAATCAACACACCGAACATCCTACACAACTATCAATGTGTTTAAACACATTGAACATTACATAAGACAGACAAAATGTCTTGTCAACTATAAACTTAGCTTGTTTTATAAGAGGAAAAATGTAACCCACAACGATTGTTTGAGTTGCCCCGAGTATACATCTTCTACTCGGTGCTGCTCCCTATTTTTGCATGAACCGCAGTGACTGGTGCTGTACATTATACAGCAGAAGCCACTACTTTACTTCTACAGGATCGGTGCTATGACTAGTACAGCACTGACCAAACTTAGATTATTTAGAATGTCAATTCCATTGGTAAGATGGCCGGAAGACCAGTTCTCCGGCGCTGACAAATGTCATATTCAGATGAATAAATACTTTCCCTCAAGACCGCAGAACTGAAGTTCATCATGCCAACAGAAAATGTTATTCCGCTTACCCCACCCCCTGCCTTTTATAGTATCAGGATCAATTTTCACTCGATCAACTATATCAACAAATAGATAGAGGGAAAAAAAACAGTTACAATTAATATCATTGTCCTTGTTAACGTAACAAGAATAATTGAAAAAATATAAGAATAATTGAAAAAATATAAATTCATATCGACGGTCTTTATTGAAACTTAGCCGCACTACTTTGTCTTACTCCTACTGGATGTCTTTGATATTATTGAATCTCAGGGTAACCGTAACCGACCTGCTAGGTCACCAGGATATTAAACATCATTCGAACTCCCCGTTGTGTATGTAACCTTGGTGTAACCACAGTGTCCCTACCGTAACTGGATGCCTTCCCATAGAAACGTAGTATACTGTAGCATCTCACCAGCTGTAAGTCAGTTCTCCTCTGCATCCCGGACCATCTGCAGCTATTTTCATCTACCATGATCGCCCAGCTCTGCTGACCATGGACGGAAGACTTCTTACCCCGGCCCTGTACCTCGTGGCCCTTCGCCTGGCACTCACCAAGGGTGGATACCCCAATGCCCATCGGTACACGGTACATAGCCTGCGCCGAGGTGGAGCGCGAGCGTATGCAAATGCCGGTGTGGACCTGCCTGGTCTGTGTGAGCTGGGCAGATGGTCATCCTCAGCCATTTATTCCTATGTACCCCGCGATGTTCTTAGGTCAGCACCACTGGCACTCGCTAAGCACCTTGGTTGAGTGCCAGTTATGCTGATCTGGTGTAAGGTTGATGAAAGTTTTTAGATCTACTGTGCATTCCTATTGGTAAGACCGGACGCATTGTTCCCCGGGTAGGATCAAGTAATCTTCTGTGTAAATAAATGTTAATTTTCCACACGTATGAATTTCTGTTTTCAATTGTCCTTGTTAACGTAACAAGAATAATTGAAAAAATATAAATTCATATCGACGGTCTTTATTGAAACTTAGCCGCACTACTTTGTCTTACTCCTACTGGATGTCTTTGATATTATTGAATCTCAGGGTAACCGTAACCGACCTGCTAGGTCACCAGGATATTAAACATCATTCGAACTCCCCGTTGTGTATGTAACCTTGGTGTAACCACAGTGTCCCTACCGTAACTGGATGCCTTCCCATAGAAACGTAGTATACTGTAGCATCTCACCAGCTGTAAGTCAGTTCTCCTCTGCATCCCGGACCATCTGCAGCTATTTTCACCCACCCGCCCACCCTCTGCTGTCCTGTTGATTATTGTGGGTAGGGTTGAGTGCCAGTTATGCTGATCTGGTGTAAGGTTGATGAAAGTTTTGAGATCTACTGTGCATTTCTATTGGTAAGACCGGACCCGTTGTTCCCCGGGTAGGATCAAGTAATCTTCTGTGTAAATAAATGTTAATTTTCCACACGTATGAATTTCTGTTTTCAATTATCATATCAAGATATACAGTAAATCTTAATGAAAATAGATGAGTAAATCTCTTGACCAATTCTACAGCTACATACAGAAATGTCTAATACTTGTAATAGCGAATGGTAGACAGGAAGTGTGAACACTTATTTGTCTCTCATTTTTGCTTGAGTGCAAGTAAATAAGCAACAGATTTAGTTCTTACCCCACCCTTCCCCGCTGAAATAAATACACTATGACGCATAGATAAAAGATCAACCCAGTAATACAGTACATCTCAGTAGCCTCTGTCTGAACAGACACAAAGTGTGAGAGTCAAGTCTCAACGGTCAAGAGTCGGAGCCTACAGAGGTGAATCTAGTTTTATCTAATTATTACTAATATCTATGACTATGTCTATGTCTATGACTAACGCACATCAACATGATCAAGCTATTTATGTCTACACGTTTCCAGCAGTGGTTGGCAATCGTAGTGACGTGTATTTTGGATACAAATGACATGTTGACAAGCACATGCCCACACGTGATTGTAGACTTTAATTGTCGATGTCGACAAGCTCGGCGATTAGATGTCCGCCGTCACTTCAAACAACAAATTCGGGATGGCGGGCGACAATAGGGGATTTCATTGATCGTAAGCGCTGAACGCGAAATCGGCCAGCTTCCCCGGAAAATATACACATCTGTGGCTTACCAAGGCGTCGGACCTTCGGTGATGCCTCTGTGACATCTTTCTCTTCCATTATTGTTCTGAAATAACTGTCCCTTGATTTTGACAGCTCGGCCCTTCGAAGGTCAGGAGAGATGGTAATGTTTTCTTCTGCGCACCTCAGGTTCTTTCGGCTCACGCTAGGTGGCGGTGTGTTCGCCACACCCGCCATCTGGTGTCGTTGGCTCGCACTATATTGTTATCCGGTGCACTTCGTCGATCCGTTGAACTGACAAAATAGCGTAAATAAAAAAAAAGACTACTTGCCTCCAAGGTGGATAGAAAGTAGGAATGTATGCAGGTCCGTATTTTGATCTGACACCTACGCGCGAATCTGGTTTTTTTTTGCAAGTGTGATCACACCAGGAAAGTCAGGCACAGCCCCAGGTCAGGGCTATGCAACATCTTGAGCTGTATTTCAAAATATCGCCTCTTTTTAAAATCGTGTCCTTTTCCAGGTGCCATTTAATAGAAGACCCACTTCCCCATGTCGTATTGAGGATGGGTGTGTTTAGAGGAGAGATGCACCAAGTCCAAGCTTGTCACGTTCAAGCCATACACATAGGTTTGTTAATTTAAAGAAAAGACAACAAGAAAAATTTTCACTTTTACCATCGCATCGCGGGTGTCTATATAAGACTAAATCATAGTAAATGTCTGGTGACGTGAGTCTGTCATGTAATAGTTTTTACTTTCGGACAGAGTCCAATGCGAGAACTGTCTTGATGCACTATAATGCTTGCAATTGAGGTGTCTCCCAGCATAAATTGACCCAAAGACATGTGCCGTTGGCTGTAAAACTGTGCCCGTCAAATTTAGATTGTAGACGTCAATTTTCTGCTGGAAGCACTGTTTACAAACCGCCCTTCCACTTCCTCCTACGTCTCAAACCGTGCTGTGTATAGCTGGTCACGTGACCACGCGTTGTGATGACGTAGAACACACTACAAACACGTCACCGCCCACGTCGCGACTAGTCGCACAAGACGTAAATACCCACGCACCTGCATATTTTCTCCAACAAACTTAGTTTTGCAGTTTCACTAGTCATTTATTAGAATCAAACAGGCACAAACGAGACGCTGATAGTGATACACAAGAAATCCAGTTGCGCTGATTTTAATACTCATACTCATCCGCTTCTGATCTTGTTAGGCTTAGAAACCTGTATCAGGTCTAGGCCTGATAATATCTGACTTATTCGGATTAATATAAATTATAAGCATCGAGTACCAGAGGTATGCAATATATAATGTGTCGGCGTAGACCATAGAAATACAGTACTTCTAGTTCTATGACTATGCTATGGCGTAGATGGTATTTCAAGGACATCATCAATGACAATAACAAGGTCCGTATTCAATTTTTGTTTCGCCCGTATTCGCAAAATTCTGCACTAACAATGATACTGTAGTGTTGACAAAGGTTCTACTAGCCCTACACTACAGTGTGATATTGTAGCAGCATCTTTGCTATAGTTATAATAGTATAGATATGTGGGCAATAGATAATAGGGCCTACCCGTTATCAGCATGTCAGCTCCCATCCCTGCCCACATAATCAATACTGACTGTATTATACAGAGTAACTGTAACAGTGTAAGCTATCTAATCTTTCTCATATGATATGGCTGTGGATTTCTTTTTTAAACCACCACCAAACACAGAAAATGTACATTATATTTAAAGTATCATGTACAAAAACAAATCCATGAAATTCTTCAATTTTGAATAGACGCGCATCCATGTGTCTGCACTCTCGCAGTGCACATCTATTGGGACATATGAAGTTGGCAAAAGAAACCAGCGTTATCATGGCCGGAAGTAGTAACATTGATGATTTTAACAATTTCTGACAGATTAGACTATAAGCGAGTTCAGCATCTCGGGCGCGCGGTGGTTGATGGGAAGTCATCGGGATAAACAAACCCACGTGCATCATCACTGCATGACTACGCGCAGTGCAAAACGTTTGTTTTATTCAAAATTAATAAAAATCCAGAACCCTAACCTTATCAATTTAAAATAATCTTTTTGGTAAGCATGTTTTCTATATGTGTACGAAGCGCTGTGTTTCTAGGTGGTGTGGTTTTAGAGATATTTCACTTTTTCTGTAAGAAGATTGCTCACGGCCATTGAGTTTGCTGGAACGCGCAGTGCGAAACGTTAGTTTTATTCAAAATTAATAGAAATCCAGAACCCTTACCTTATCAATTTAATATAATATTCTTGGTAAACATGTTTTCTATATGTGTACCAATCGATTTGTTTCTAGGTGGTATGGTCTTAGAGATATTTCATTTTTTCTGTAAGAAGATTGCTCACTGCCATTGAGTTTGCTGGTACGCGCAGTGCGAAACGTTAGTTTTATTCAAAATTAATAGAAATCCAGAACCCTAACCGTATCAATTTAATATAATCTTCTTGGTAAACATGTTTTCTATATGTCTACCAAGCGATTTGTTTCTAGGTGGTGTGGTTTTAGAGATATTTCATTTTTCCTGTAAGAAGATTGCTCACGGCCATACGTGCAGTGCAAAACGTAGCTTTGTTTATCCCTACAGCGACGACCGGAAGTCGGACCCGCACATGCGCGCGGTCAATACTGAACTCGCTTATAGTGTTGAAAATAGTTTGATAATGCACCAAGAACGAGATATGAAGAAAAACTTAGAATTCACAAAGAAATCTCAGGAAATATCAAACTGCATAGACTGACAGTATACATATGGGTGCTGAGTCACATCAGCATCTTACAAGTCAAACAAGATTCTTATCAATGAATTTCTTTCTTTTCAATAAAAGAAAAACACCAACAAATTAAAAACACCAACAAAAACACGGAGACAACCAGTAGCATCGAGACTGATGCCAAACCATGTTTTTCATGGAATTAAGGAAAGAAATGTGTGAGTTTTCAACGCCACACGTTACGCATCCTTATAGGAAATGTCACCTAGTGTTCTTGGTGTGTCAACAAGTAGGCCTATACGAAGGCAAACGGGCATTGAGAGATAAGAGTGTATTACTAAATTCTAAAGCACATGAAATATTACAGAAACTATATAAAAAAAATTTTGTTGTTGTTGTACATTAGTTGATTAATTTAAGCAGGGGAAATTTCAATCGCGGACAATTGGTATTGCTAATTCCAGTGCTCCTTGCCCTACCCTAGTAATGCCAAGCACCAGGATAGATAGTGACAAGTATACATTTTTAAACCATCGGATTGACTCGGCTTAAAATTAAGACATCTCAGGACATTAACATTCTTTTATATTAACCTGTAGATCTATGGAGAGAGATTAATTTGGCCCTCTCTCCCCACATCTACATGAAGAACACAACCAGCAAATTACAGATCTCGGAAAATCAGGACTGTTTACAGGAACATGACAGAAGATGGTTCTAGTCAGGACTTATATGAAATTTAGTAAGAAGAAATGTAGCCATACTATTCCAAAGATATGTATATATATATATATATTTTACCTCGGTATATAGCCTCAGGCTAGCCGCAGGCTAGGGAGAGGTAAGCACATCCGGGTCCAGCAATTAGCATAAGCAGCTCACAGCGGGAGGACGTTCGCTGAGCTGCTCCGGCAGGATTTAACTACTACAACACTTTAACCAACTGTAAGTATTGAGAAATTGCGATAAACTTCTTAAGGATGGTTTATAGCATCCCATTATGAAAGCTTAGCACTTTCTCAGGTCCGATTTGGACATGTTTTGGTGTTATAAAAAACACAAGGATAGAACGCTTATATACAGAACCGAAACCGATACCGCTTGATATAGCGAAACCTGTATTAAGAGAGGCAGAGATGTTAACCCGAGTTGCATCTCCTAAGGAAATTCCTCTGGCACTAAAGAGGGTTTTGTTGGGGATGATCCTGGGTTTCTTTTATAGACTCCCCAGACCAGTTTTTGAGGCGAGCCTCCGAGTTTCGTAATATTTTCTTCATCTTGCTGGTGCAGAATGCCGCGGGTGGGAGAAGTGTACGAAACAGAGAGAGCGGGCGTGCCAATGGCCGCCCCTCCGTATGGTTGGTTTCACTACCGATAAAACCTACGGCATACCATTAGCTTAACGCCTGTATACAGAACGGTGTAAACACGTTACTCTATACCATAATAATAATAATACCTCAACCCAGATTCTGGGGTTCACATTGTGACCATGTTGAGATGATACCGGTATTAAGTAACTTTTTCGCTACAGAAACCGATGGCCACTAAGCGAAATAAGGTTTCGCCGGCAGCGGCAGAGGGTCGCGTGCCCTGAGGGTACGATTCGTCGCCTCCACAGACGGGGCCACCGTCACCACAGCCAGGAGCTGGTCCTTCGGATAAGGAAAGCGGGGAGGATGACCTAGAAGAAAAGATCATCAGAATTATGGAGAAATACACAAATCAGCCCACGACACGGGCTTCCTCTCCTCCCATCCCAGATGACGATTGGGAAGACTTTTCGGATGATGAAACAGAATCGGCATTTGAGGTTCCGAAACCGAAAGTGAAAAAGCGCAAAAGACTCGCAAGCAGTTCAGGTGATGAATTCACCAAAGTCAATAAGAAGCGGGTTAAAAAGACCAAGAAAAACAAAAAGAAGAAAAAGAAGAGCTCATCATCTGATGATTCAGATGACTCGTCCTCAACTGAGTCCGACTCAGAGACCGAAAGAGCAGGTGTCTATGCTAGAATAGGCGCAAAAGTTAAGAAGAAATGCCCTTTGGGAAAGGCAAAGAGGTTGCGTACTACAACCATGATGAGGGAAACGCTAAAAGGACACTTCCACACGTTTAAACCCGCTGAGGTTATAAACAAACTAACAGAACAAATCTCGGGAATTAAAGGCGTTCCCGAGTCCATCAGTAAAGAAATGGATGCAGGCATCCACCTCTCGGATGAAAGACGGCGTTACGAGAACGCTTTGTGTACCATTCATAAAGCAGTACTCGGAGCTCTGACATCAATAACTCCTGTGGCAAACCGAATGCAAGCTGAGAATAAATTCTCATCGCTTGCCAGAGTCATGGATAAAGGTATTGCGCTGCTTACCGCAGCGTCGAACTTTATGACTTTCCGACGCTTCGAAAACGTCTATAAGTCAGTGACCACAGATGCTGGCAAAGAAGTAGCCAGGTCTAAAAAAGTAACGGACAATGACGGTAAAGAATATACACTTTACCTCCCCCCAAAGCCAGTGCTAGGCAAGCCACTGGACAAAACAAAAATGTTTGGGGGACAGCTAGCGTACCTCTTCAAAGCAGTGGAAGTAGACACTAAAAGCGCTAAGAACACCGACAGAAGTAAAAAGTTTGACAACCCCAGGAAATTCCGACGCTCCCGCCCGGATTTTCGCTTCCGCCGAGGAGGCAGGCCGGCACGAGGAGGTCCCTCCTTCGGGTTCAATCCCAGAGGACGAGGCAGAGGAGAACGACAGACCACGGGGTGGAACGACAACCGCGGGTACAAAAGGGAGTTTACACCCAGACCCCAGTTCCCACGGCCAGGAGCCAAGTAGAGTCGACGACACAGACATCTACCCTCAACATGGTGTCTGAAGAGACGCAAACATATGTAAGCAAGTTTAAAGCAGGCAATATCCTGAACTGTTTACAAAACTGGTGTAATATCACAACTGATAGCGATGTTTTGGACATTGTTAAAGGGGTTCAAATACCGTTCACAGACATACCAAAACAGAAAAGAGTTCCGTTCCCATATAAATTCAATACAGAAGAAAAGCTACAAATTGATATTCAGGTTTCTCTTTTTGAAACAAAGAGAATTATTGAACGAGTACAAAACACAGAAGGACAGTTTATTTCTAATGTTTTTTCTAGGCCAAAACCAAATGGCGAAATTCGCATGATTTTGGATTTAACAAAATTGAATGAATCGGTTACATACAAACATTTTAAGATGTTCTCATTAGAAACAGCGAGAGATTTAATTACGCCGGAAGCCTGGCTCGCCAGTGTAGACTTAAGAGACGCCTATTACACAGTCTCCATTTGCAAAGAACACAGACAATTTCTGAGATTTATTTGGAACGGTACCCTCTTCCAATTTACATGCATGCCTAATGGACTAGCTTGCGCACCCCGACTTTTTACAAAGTTATTAAAACCTGTTTTTGCAGTCATGGCTAGAATGGGACACACAATGTTCCCATACATAGATGATTCATTTATTATGGCGGAATCCTTTGACAAATGCCAAACAGCAGTTAATGATTTGTGTGAGTTATTAACAGAATTAGGTTTCTACATTCATGACAAGAAATCTGTCTTCGTCCCGAATAAGGAATTAAAATGCTTAGGTTTTCTGATTAACACTAAAACCATGACCGTATCTCTAACGGAACAGAAACTACAGAAGTTTCATGACACGGCCTCCCAGCTGCTTGACATATCCAGGCCAAAGATTAGACAGGTCGCCGTCCTTATCGGTATAATGGTCTCGTATGCGCCGGCTATTCTTTATGGAGCGGCACATATCAAGTCTCTAGAAATAGACAAGAATAGAGCGTTAGCACGCACAAAAGGTAACTTCGAAAGACCAAAGAACATTTCCCAAGACGGGTGTAAAGACATTTTTTGGTGGATCGAGAATATTAATACCTCTCCCAATCCCATTCGAATGGGTCAACCCAACACGGTAGTTACTGCCGATGCTTCATTACAAGGTTGGGGAGCTCATCGAAATGATGTAGCGACAGGTGGGAGATGGTTAGAAAATGAGAAATTAGATCATATTAATGTTCTTGAATTAAGAGCGATTTACTTGGGCCTTTTGAGTCTAATCAAAATACCTAAAAATAGTGTTCAACTTCTGACAGATAACACTACAGCTATGGCATATGTCAGGAATATGGGAGGTACAAAGTCAAAAGAATGCAATAACTTAGCACAGAGTATTTGGAACTGGGCGCAACAACATCAAATATGGTTAACCATAGCTCATATCCCAGGGTCGCAAAATGTCCTGGCTGACAAAAAGAGCAGAGTTTTTCATGATCACTCCGAATAAGGAAATTAAACACAAAAATTTTCAAACAAATTTGTCAACAATGGGGGTCACCTACGGTAGACTTATTTGCATCAAGAAATAATTTTAAAATTAACAAATATGTCTCATGGCACCCAGAACCATATGCTTGGCACATAGATGCTTTCTCACTGATTTGGGAAAATGAATTTTATTACATTTTCCCCCCCTTTAACATCATTACCAGAGTGGCACGAAAGATAAAGATGGACCGGTCCCACGCCATCCTGATCGTCCCCGAATGGGACACACAACCGTGGCTAGCGGGACTAGTCTCGACAGCCAAAGACTGCCTCAGATTCCCAAAATCCCGAGGAAATCTAACTCACCAAGGCCCTCTGGAACATCACGGAAACGTAGCAACAACACCATTGCTTGCATTCCTTTTCTGAATAAATACCTAGAACAATTTGGATTAGACAAAATTACACAAGAACGGTTGGTGTCGCATGCGTGGAGAAAAGGAACAGTAAAAATGTATACCACATATTTGAAGAAATGGGGCGTATACTGTCTTATAAAAAAGGTTAAACCTATGAACCCAACTATTGCCCAGGTGTGCAGATTCTTTAGATTCTTAGAAGAAGATGGGCTAGGTTACGGCGCAATTAATGCTGCCAGGTGTGCTCTCTCGATCATTCTCCCCAGATTAGGGGGAGAAACAGTAGGTAAACATCACGTAATACACTGGGTACTAAGGGGGATTTACGAACGAAACCCACCGAAACCAAAATATGACCGATTTTGGGATGTATCACTGGTGTTCAAAATGTTTAAGGATTGGCCACATAACAGGTTTCTAGATATTAAACAATTAGGTTTTAAGTTAGCACTTCTGTTACTGTTAGTCACAGGTCATCGAGGCCAAACTATAGTGGCACTTTCACTCGATGGACTGGAAATAGACAGAAAGCAAGCGACTTTCGATTTAACAACATTGTTAAAGTCTAATCGCTTAGGCGACCCTTTGTCATCAATAAATGTAACACAATTCAAGGACAATCCAAAACTGTGTGTAGTATCGGCGATTAGGACATATATATCCAAGACACAAGGAGTTAGAAACTCAAGACAATTATTGATAAGCTTTATTAAGCCACACAAGGGCATTTCAAGAGACACACTCGCCCGTTGGACAATTAATGTGTTGACAATGGTAGGAGTGAATACAGACAAATATGCGTCACACTCAACAAGAGGAGCCATGGTGTCAAAAGCATGTCTGCTAGGAATTTCGGTCAAGCGCATACTAGCGCATGCAGGTTGGAAGACCGAACGATCGTTTGCTAGACATTATAACAAGCGTTTGGAGAAGCCCAGTGGGGTCGCACGGCGACTGCTACAGCATTAAAAGGTCAAAAGGTGAGAACATAAGTCGAGTCACAAACACCGTGATTATAACAATGTTCCATATCACAAACATAACGAGAAAATAACATAACAATAACAATAACAATTAAATATCAGGATAAAATGATATTACGTAAAGTCTCCCTAGCCTGCGGCTAGCCTGAGGCTATATACCGAGGTAAAATAGATTAGTTAGACGAATCTTACCTTGGTATAGATGATGGATAACTATTGTTTTCCCGAGGTATAAGCCTCGGCTAGACGTGGGTGAGGGCCCACCCTCCACACCCTACCACGTGTAGACTGTTGCTTATACCAAGGAAACATTAGTATTTAGTATTTTTATTATAGATCATTTTATCCTGAATTAGTAGGTAAAGATTGCTGGACCCGGATGTGCTTACCTCTCCCTCACCCACGTCTAGCCGAGGCTTATACCTCGGGAAAACAATAGTTATCCATCATCTATACCACGGTAAGATTCGTCTAACTAATCTATATATATATATATATATATATATTTTACCTCGGTATACAGCCTCAGGCTAGCCTCAGGCTAGGGAGAGGGAAGCACATCCGGTCCAGCAATTAGCATAAAAAACTCACGACCGGAGGACGCTCGTGAGTTGCTCCAGTTGGATTTATCTACAACAAGCTAATAACTGTAAGTAATCGTGATTATTTTGGTTAAGCTTGTTTATGATGCAATATAGCATCTAGATTGGAAAGTTCAGAACTTTCGTACGTCCAGTTTGGACAAGATTAGCATTTTAAATGTTGAATCGGATAGAACAAAGGATTCCTTTGTGTTTTGTTTCCATGGTTCTATCAACCCGTTTTGATACGGGTAGAGATGTTGGCACGGTCACATCTCCTGTGGAGATTCCTTCGGACCCTAATAGAGGGTGTTGTTGGGGATGATCCTGGGTTTCTTTTATAGACTCCCCTTTTAATGAGGCGTTTCTCCGAGTTTCGTAGCATTTTCTCTCACTTGCTGGCGCAGAAGCCGCGGGTGAGAGAAGTGTACGGGACAGAGAGATGGGAGGTTCTAGAAGCCTACCCCACGTATGGTTGGTTTCGATACCTAAAAACCTACGATAAACTTAGCTTACCACGCCTGTATTGAGAACGGTGTAAATACGTTACTCATTACCACATAGATCCTCAACCCAGGTATACCTGGCGTCACTTCGGTGTTCAGTTGAGTTGATTCCGGTTAATTAGTTTCCTTTTTTGGTTACAGACTACCGATGGCTACAAAGCGAAACAAACCGCCGCCCGCTGCTGCGGAGGGACACGTGCCTACCGGCTACGATACGTCACCTGATCGGACAGCTCCCCCGTCACCACAGCCGGGGGCCGACATACTCTCAGACAGAGAGAGTGATGAGGGAATCGTTTACCCGGGAGACCTCACACAGCAGGTCAATAGGTTGGTGGAACAAAAAATGAGAGAACTCCACGGTAAAGACTCAACCCATCAATTCCCGCCGGTTGATTCCGATTGGGAAGATCTTTCCGATTATGAAGAAACAGACTCGGCAATTGAGGCCCCGCACCCTAAGATTAGGAAGCGTAAGCGCCCAGTGAGCTCGTCAGGTGATGAATTCACCAAAGCCACTAAGGGCAAGAAGGTCAAGAAGCCTAAGAAGAAGAGTAAGAAGAAGAAGAAACACTCGTCTTCAGATTCTTCGTCCGACTCATCTTCTACTGAGTCGGACTCTGACACGGAAAGGGCTGGCATTTATGCCAAGATTGGCGGCAAGATCCGTAAGCGGTGCCCGCTCCAAAAGGCCAAGAAAGTCAAGACCACTACCATGATGTGTGAGACCATTAAGGGTCATTTCAACACATTTAAGCCAGCAGAAGTGATAAATAAGATTACGGAACAAATTTCCGGCATTAAAGGCATCCCGGACAGTGTGGTGAAAGAGATGGACGCTGGTATTCACCTTAACGAGGAGAAGAAAAGATTTGAAGCTGCGCTGTTCACAGTCCATAAGGCAGTGTTAGGTGTCTTAGCTACGGTCATCCCAGTCGCTAACCGTATGCAGACCGAGAATAAATTCTCGTCACTGGCCAGAGGGATGGATAAAGGCATGGCCTTACTCACAGCTGCCAGTAATTTCCTGAGTTACAGGAGATATGAAAATGTATTCAAGGCAGTGACCACCCAGGCCGGAAAGGAAGTGGCCAGATCCAAAAGAATCATGGACAACGATGGCAAAGAGTACACACTCTTTTTGCCCCCCAAGCGGAATCTACACAAACTGATGTAAGAAACTTTTGTGCAGGAAACATATTTAACTGTTTATCTACTTGGTGCGAAATTACTAGTGATGTAAACATTTTAGACATAGTAACTGGTGTTAAGATTCCCTTCATTGAAGTCCCAGTGCAACAACGAGTACCTTTCCCGTATAAATTTAATGATGTAGAAAAACAAGCATTATCTGAACAAGTCGCGCTTTTTCAGTCAAAAGGCATTATTGAGGAGGTGCTTCACACTCCAGGAGAATTTATTTCTAATATTTTTTCCAGGCCTAAGCCTAATGGAGATATTCGAATGATTTTAGATTTAACTAAGTTAAACGATCTTGTAGAATATCAACATTTTAAGATGTTTTCCCTTGACACAGCCAGGGACTTAGTTACACCTGACGCATGGATGGCCAGTGTAGATTTACAAGATGCTTATTATACAGTTCCGATTTTTAAAGAACACCGGAAATTCTTAAGATTTATTTGGAATGATACACTTTTCCAATTTACGTGTATGCCAAATGGTTTAGTGTGTGCTCCACGTCATTTTACAAAACTACTGAAGCCAATTTTTTCGGCCATGGCTAAGAAGGGTCATACTATGTTCCCTTATATTGATGATTCTTTCATTGTTTCACAATCGTTTAATGACTGTCAACAAGCCATTGATGACCTATGTTCCCTTTTGACAAGGCTAGGATTTTATTTAAATCATAAGAAGTCGGTTTTTGTCCCGACTACCGAGCTTAAATGTTTGGGTTTTATTATTAACACACGTTTAATGACTGTTTCACTTCCTGATAACAAACTTATAAAGTTTCACGATACAGCGACCCACTTAGTGGCCTTAAGTAGGCCAAAGATAAGACAGGTCGCCGTGCTAGTTGGCATACTGATAGCATATGCCCCGGCTATTCTATACAGCAAAGCACACATAAAGTCTTTGGAAATAGATAAGAATTTAGGCTTAGCTCGCACTAAAGGCAACTTCGAAAGGAAAATGTTTATTTCGGAAGATGGAATGAATGATATTAACTGGTGGTTTAATAATATTCAAAATTTTCCTAACCCCATAAGGATGAATGAACCCAACACAGTAGTTACTACTGATGCTTCGCTAGAAGGCTGGGGAGCACATTGCAATACAGTGGCAACAGGGGGACGATGGTTGCAAGATGAAAGCTCAGACCATATTAATGTCTTAGAACTATGGGCCATTTACTTAGGCCTTGCTAGCCTTATTAAGGTACCACGTAAACACGTTCGTATTTTAACGGACAATACGACCGCAATGGCGTATGTTAGGAATATGGGTGGGACAAAGTCCAAACCATGCAATGAAATAGCAAGACAAATTTGGGATTGGGCCCAACTAAATAAAGTTTGGTTAATGGTGGCATATATCCCAGGTACACAGAATACATTAGCTGATCATAAAAGCAGGAATTTCCATGACCATTTAGAATGGTCCCTCAATCCGCGAATATTTAACACAGTGTGTTATAAATGGGGCCAATCTGAAGTTGATTTATTTGCTTCACGTAATAATTTTAAGATAGACAAGTATGTATCATGGCATCCAGAGCCAGATGCCTGGCAAATAGATGCATTTTCTTTAACTTGGGGGAATAAATTTTACTATATTTTCCCTCCATTCAGCATGATCAGCCGAGTAACCCGAAAACTAAAGATGGAGAAAGCACACGCAATATTAATCGTTCCCGACTGGGACACACAGCCTTGGCTACCGGGCATAGTGGCGACCGCCACCGATTGCCTCTGATTCCGAAGATCACCAGGCAATCTGACACACCAAGGACCCCTAAAACAACGAGGGGACGTGTCCATGACACCGTTGCTGGCATTCCTTTTTTAAATAAGTATTTGGAACAATTTGGTTTAGACAAAATTACACAGCAGAGAATAGTTTCCCATGCTTGGCGTAAAGGCACGGTAAAAATGTATACTACATATTTGAAAAAGTGGGGCGTTTATTGCCTAATCAACAAGGTCAAACCCATGAAGCCCACCATTTCCCAGGTCGGCAGATTTCTACGCATGTTAGAAGACGAAGGGTTGGGGTTTGGATCAATTAATGCTGCTCGCTGTGCTTTGTCCGTTATCCTTCCAAGGATAAATAATGAAACGATAGGGAAATTCCATGTTATTCATTGGATCATGAGATCAATTTATGAAAGAAATCCGCCCAAACCGAGATATAGTCGGTTTTGGGATGTGTCGGTTGTTTTTGATCTCCTTAAACAATGGCCTCATAACAGGCATTTAGATCTCAGAAAATTAGGGTTTAAGGTAGCATTGCTTTTATTGTTAGTAACAGGACATAGAGGACAGACTATTGTCGCCCTGTCACTAGATGGCCTAGAAATTGATAAGAAAGAGGCCACATTTGATTAATCAAAACTGTTAAAATCAAACAGGTTAGGAGACCCATTGTCTACAATTAATGTTACTAGTTTCACAGAAGACCCAAAGCTTTGTGTAGTGTCAGCCATTAGGGCTTATATATCCAAGACCAAGGACTTGAGAACTTCAAGACAATTATTAGTAAGCTTTATTAAGCCACACAAGGGCATTTCGCGAGATACACTCGCTCGGTGGACAATTACGATGCTGAAACTGGCAGGTGTAGATACGGACAAATATGCCTCACACTCAACACGAGGTGCTATGGTTTCTAAAGCACGACTGCTGGGCATTTCCGTCAAACGGATCTTAGCTCACACAGGATGGAAAACAGCACGATCGTTTGCAACACACTATAACAAACGATTGGAAAAGTCTAGCACACTGGCCCGACAGCTAGTGAAAGACTAGATCTACAAGAGGTGAGAATACACTTTGTTTTCGCCAATTATCTTGTCGATTGATGATAAATGTATGTTAAAATTGTTATTAATACTTAACATGAGATACAGGATAAATGATTTTACGTAAACCTCTCCCTAGCCTGAGGCTAGCCTGAGGCTGTATACCGAGGTAAAATAGATTAGTTAGACGAATCTTACCTGGGCATAGATGATGGATAACTGTTGTTTTATCGAGGTATAAGCCTCGGATAGACGTGGGCTAGGGCCCACCCACCACACCCTTCCACGTCTATTCGTTTGCTTATACCAAGTAAACTTCACAGTTTTAATACCATTGTCATTATTATTGTTATTTTAGATTGTTTATTAGATCATTTATCCTGAATAAGTAGGTAAAGATTGCTGGACCGGATGTGCTTCCCTCTCCCTAGCCCACGTCTATCCGAGGCTTATGCCTCGGTAAAACAACAGTTATCCATCATCTATACCCAGGTAAGATTCGTCTAACTAATCTATATATATATATATATGAAATGTTAGCAGCTGTTGTTCATCTATATAAGAAACTAAAATCACCTGATGCAGTACTTAATTATCTGAGTGGCGAAAAGACTTGGTCGTAATGCTCGCATTGCGTTTGATGCGAGGGAAGGAAGAGACCCTCCCCCCGCCTCCTGCCGTCGCGCAGCTTTCTCACCTGCCCTGTCATCCCTCCCTCAGCTTTCTCCCTCGCCCTTCTCGCCCTGCCCCGCCGCTTTCTCACCCCCCGCCTCTCGCCTTTCCGCTCCCTCCCTTATAAGGCCGCCCGCCGGCCTCCCTCAGTCACTCGCCTTCCAGCCGTCCTCCCTGCTGAACCTCTTTCTTCTTTGGCTCTCCACCTCGGACGTCTCCAAGGCCGACGGACCTCTCCACGGCCGACGGATCTCTCCACGGCCGACGCACCTCTACCCTCTACACAGACATCATGCCTGGCCGCGGCAAAGGGAAGGGACGCGGGGGAGTCCGAAGCGCCGCCTCGGGCACGCCGGGGGGCGCCTCACCAGCCCCCTCCGCCCCGGGCTCGCCCCCGGCGCCTCGCAACCGCCCCTCGGGCGACTGGGCTGCCGGCGTCGGCGTCGGCGCCGACACCACCGCCATCCTCCAGGCGCTGGAGCGCATTACGACGCGCCTCGACGCCCTCGACTGTCGCAGCTCCCATGGCCCCGAGGCGACGACCCCGGCCGCTGCGCGCCGGCCTACAGCCTACTCTTCACCGCCCACCCCGGCGCCTCAGGCGCACGTAGTCGGGGGGGGCACTCCCTCCGCCCCCGCCTCAGGCACCGCTCCCGGGGGAGGTGCATCCGCAGTACGAGCGGTACACCCGCCGCACCATCCAGCCGCCGGCTCCCGCGCCTCCCTACGACCAGGACGCGGTCGATCACACCCCGGCATCCGCGGCCGACGCCGTAAGGGAGATCCTCACGCCGGCCGAGGCGCAACAGTCCGGGAGGAGAAAAGGCATCTCCCCCGACTACCTTTTCCCCTCCGATCTCGTCGAGAGAGGCCCTGAGCGGTCAAGCGGGGGGAGGCGACCAAGGACGAGTACAGCCTCGCCCTCCTCACCCTCCTTAGCCACCCTGCCTTCCCCGCGCACTCCCTCCCGGGCCTGAACCACCACGCCCTCACAGTGCTGCGCGACAACCTCCTCTACCCCTGGCCTACCGTCCGCCGCTACTCGGAGACCGTCTTCACCTGGATAGCGGACGGTAGGCTCCCCCACTGGTGGCACGACCCTGTGGCACTCAACATGGTGAGAATGGAGATTCTCACCATGCCCGCCCCCCAAGCCGTCCCGACAGCACCAGCCGCCCGAGACGCAGACCTCCCCCGAGGCGCACACCAGCCACGGACCCAAGCCGACAGCCGCCCCACCTACAGCCGGGAAGCTCACGGGGCCCCCTGCGCCGCCTGGAACCGCGAGCCCACCTCGTGCGACCGGGCCGCCGTCGGGGAGGCCCATGGTGAGGCGGGGGCCAGACAGCGGCACGTATGCGCCTACTGTGCTAATGTGAGGAGGATACTCACCATGCACAGCGAGGCCCTGTGCCTCACCAAACAAGCCCGTGAGCGCCAGACCCCGGCCGCCTCGGCGGATTTTTGATCCGCCAGCCCGGGGGGCCATAACCGGCGCCTCACCTACACCTCTGCCGACAACCCCTTGACCACCACCGACAACCCCGTAACGACCACCGACCGAAACGCCACCCAGGACACAGCCGGAGACCATCACCTCGCGCCGCAGGCCCCAGATGCCGCCCACACTGACCACAAACCCTCCCTAGACATCACAGCCGCCGATCATCACGCCGACCATCACGACCTCCATGACACCGCCTTCCTCAACCCACCCGACCCGACCCCGACCCCCACTCCCCCCAGCCCTGACGACTTCGCCGCCCCCCTCTCCGACCCTCGCCGCACCTCCTCACCGCAGCTCTCCAGGGAGCGGGCCTCCCCAACTTTTTGGCCGCCCGCATCCCTGTCGACGTAGGCCCCGGACTCATCACCACACCCAGAGCTTCACCCTCCACAGCCCCCGCCGAGGCGCCGCCCAAGCCTGCCACCGCGCAGGGGTGCCCCTGGCCGACATAATGGCGCAGGGCACCTGGACCTCAGAGGCGGTCCACGCCTACGTGCCCCGCCTCGCACCCTCGGGCGCGCCTCGAGCCCTCTCCTCCTTTTTGGTGGAGGGCTCCTCGGCGCCCCTCCCCATGAACACTAAGCTCCCCTGAGCTCCTAGTATAAGCTATATTTATCGCTCCTTATGAGCTTCCTCTTTTTGCTCTCCGCATTTTTGTTGTTGTATGGCTTGTATGTTATGTTGAGGCGTTCCAATAAAACGCCTTTCTTTCCACCCCCGCCTTGCTTTCTTCCTTTTCGCGCATCGGTCGTAATGCTCGCATTGCGTTTGATGCGAGGGAAGGAAGAGACCCTCCCCACGCCTCCTGCCGTCGCACAGCTTTCTCACCTGCCCTGTCATCCCTCCCTCAGCTTTCTCCCTCGCCCTTCTCGCCCTGCCCCACCGCTTTCTCACCTCCCCCGCCTCTCGCCTTCCCGCTCCCTCCCTTATAAGGCCTCCCGCCGGCCTCCCTCAGTCACTCGCCTTCCAGCCGTCCTCCCTGCTGAACCTCTTTCTAATCCACCCACCCACCCAACTTTCTCTCTTACTTGTTGGTGGAGGGCTCCTCGGCGCCCCTCCCCATGAACACTAAGCTCCCCTGAGCTCCTAGTATAAGCTATATTTATCGCTCCTTATGAGCTTCCTCTTTTTGCTCTCCGCATTTTTGTTGTTGTATGGCTTGTATGTTATGTTGAGGCGTTCCAATAAAACGCCTTTCTTTCCACCCCCGCCTTGCTTTCTTCCTTTTCGCGCATCAGGTTCTAGTGTGTGGAGGGTCAGTTAGAGCATTTGAATTATATCGAGTGAAGATTATAAAAAGGAATATAGAAGGTGTCTAGACATGTGCCTGTACAAGCAATACCACTGGCAGTATCTGATATAAAGAACATCATACAATATTTTAGGTCAGCTGGAAGAGTAGCCAATGTATTATTATCAATTGCAACTTTAATAGGTTACTTTGCAATGCTAAGACAATCTAATCTTCTTTTTTTTTTATTGAACTGACCAGGCTAATCATACCCAAGTTCTGAGAGCTGATGTGCGAGAGACCAAAAACAGGCTGCTTATCAGGGTTCGGACCACCAAAGTATCAAGTGGTGTAAATGAACCTTATGTGATCAACCTACCTGCTATCCGTGGGTCATGGTGCTGTTCCCTCAATGTTCATCATGTACATGTACCACGCAAGAACCCAGCATTTATACTGTAAAGTGGTACACCACTACAAGCACAAACTGTGATATCAGCAATACAATTAGCCTTGCACGTGTGTTGGCACCCACGTCTGATGTCAGTGACCCTACATAGCCTGTGGAGAGGTACTGCACAAGCCTGCGCCAAGGCCGGCGTCACCATCGACAAGGACCATGACATTGGTCATTGGACTTCCTCATCAGTGTTCAGCTATGTACCCAAAAATATATTCCTAGCTGCACCTCTAACACTTGCTACACAATTTGGTTGAGTGTTAGACATGCTCATGTGGTTCGAACCCGGAACCCTGTGGCTTAGATACTCTCAACTATATAACAATGAATGTTCACTAAGCAATTTAACTGACTATGCATTGGAAACTATTGATGATAATATGGAGGAAGAACTAAGTAATCAAAAATCAGATAACAAATCTGCAGTAACATCCATCGTTTTGAAAAAATATACTATTAAGTTTTTGGCGAACAGTAACCTCAAAAGAGTATAGAAACCTTTACACAGAGATCAGAAATCCAGGCATACCAAATTATTTAGAGGCTAGAATACCTGTTCTGTCAGGATTAAAAATAAGTAAGTGGAAGAAGTTATTAGGAAATTATCACGATAAACACCTGTTTGACTTTCTAGAATTTGGGTGGCCAGCAGACTATGCTGGCAGCTCAGCACCGGTACCCTCATACAAAAATCACACAAAAGATCCCGCTAATATTAAATGGATATATATAACTACTGAATTACAACAAAAAGCTCTATTATAGTATTAGACCCCTTTTCCTCCCCTCTTTTCACACCTTGGGCTCAAAAAAGCCCAATTATGGCCATACCAAAAAAGGATACTAATGAAAGCGAGTGATTCTCCAGAATTGGAGACCCCATTGTTGCATTAGTGCAAACAATAAAAATGTATTCTGAACATCTATTGTATACTATTTATAAACTTCCATGTGAGTGAAATCATCAACCAAAAACAAAAAATCACTACCACCTCTGGTTTAGATGTAATTAGGCTTCAAAGAATGTTGATACACAGAGTGCCCTGTGCGTTACAATGTGACGCCACCATCATTTAAGTACAGTATCACAGATATTGACCAGATTATTGGTATGGGATGTTGAAGTACAAAAGGAAAGATAACTTTTAAAGCACAAAGTGCAGTATCTACATTAAACACTGATCACAAAAAAACTAAATTTAATTTGTGACACCGTAACGCACGTCCCATCACAAATCAAATGTTTTCCATCTTCTTCATATATAACAATGTTTTGTTGTGTTATCAAAAGAATTATTCCATATAATATACTCATTATATGTGTAGTTCCTTAAAAGCAGATCATACATATTTGTCAGAGAATAGCGAAGTTAGTAGTTTGTGGGACAGTATTACATGTGACCCCACTAGGTCAAGACAGAATGGCCATTTCAACTTTGGTATATTTTTTTACGGTCAAATAACAAAACATATTCACATCAAAATATCAAGACTAGACTTTAAAAGTATTGTAGAATTTTGATCAGATTTTGATCGGAGCCATGAATCACACGTTTTGGAGCCATACGTACATGTGCACAAAAATGTGAGACCTCATCAATTATTGAAGTTTATGTCACTTCCTGTTGGAGTTTCTATCTAAAACATCACCAATCTGTCTGCTAAGATGGTTTGTTTAGTCTGGAGTCTTCCCTTCCCTCATTATGACATTTCAGCTCTCAAATTTCGAATTTGTAAATTGGTTGGGACGTACGTTACAAATGTGACACTATCAATAAAAATTGCTTTAAATCAGTCAATTTCTGATTGTTCCAAATTACCTCCTATTATTTGAAAACATTGTAGGTCATAGATTAAATAAAAGTATTACTGATTATGCATACCATGCTTGATAACTGGTAAAACTAACAAACCATCTGTGCTGTCAGTGTGACACCAAAGGTACGTACAGGACAGGTATGTTTACAGTGATATTGTAATGTTACTGTGCAATGTAAAAACTAAAAGTAATGAAAAATATATTTATTGATATAATCTTGACAACATAAAATCAAATTGAATTAACTGTGCTTGATAGTTTTCTTTATTTACAGATTCAAAGATAGTGGACACTCCAGTGCAAATTCATTGCTGAATTTGTTGGCCAATTTTCCACTTTATTTAATTATTTTTACACCTTGTGGACTCTTTATGTGTCTGGTTTTGATTAGTAGTGTTTGCTTAGTATATTCCTTATAGGTATATGAACAAATTGTTTTTCTGAAATTGTTTTGAAGAGTTTAGTAATTAATAATGAAGCACGACCCAACGGGTCTCCAATTGTGGAGAACTACTCAAGTAGGATAATTGTGGACCTAAGCTTTCCCAAGGGAAGTAGTGTAAATTCTGGAATATTGAAGGAGTTTATCCAGGAGTACCTTTTAATTTGAACTTACCAGGCATTTTAGATTTGGCAAAAGAAATGAATTGGGAAAGGATTGCTATATTTGGTCAATAGATTTGGCAATGGTATACCGACAACTAAGAACTTGACCACTTTCTGTCCCCCTGTTTGGTATTAAATTTAATGACTCATTCTATTTCGATATATCCCCTCCGTTTGGCTGCAGGACTTCTGCTGTGGCTTGTCCTCACACAACCAGTGCAGTAGTTCACTTAATGAAAAAAATGTGGGTTTGTTACTTTATGTTACTTTGACGATTTTGTTGGTGTAGCCAATTCTTTAGAAGCACACCTAGCAATTCACACTATTCACGTCGCGGCCATGTTGAAACCAGACCGAGGCCACGTACGCGTCTGTGAGGCGCTCCTGTATGAAAAGTCATGCAAATACTTTTTTGTCGACCGATACCTCTCGAAATCACTCAAATTTGAGGGTATTCATTTTTTAAACTACCATATTCATCTTTCCATACCTGTTTTCTATCTAATGGCCAATCTTCACGAAGATTGGTGACCCTTGCATGGTGATTTTCCCATTCTTTAACTACAATGTGACTATCAACTTCAAGTCTGCATAGTTATGGTGGTATCATTTAATGCAGCACTGTCAGCGTAGTTATCTGTGCAGCACAGTTAAACAACTAGTCTTAGTAATTACAAATTAATAAAAGCTTTAAAAGGGTTAAAATATATATTTGTAATATATATTAAGAAAGTTATGCAATTTTGAATTTAAGATAAGATTGGCAGCCAAGGTGAGTGACTTTGTTGACATTGCCTACTGAAATGCATCTGATCATCACTCAATCTTCATGAAAATTGACCAATAAATAGAAAAAAGGTATGCATTATAGTTTCAAAGGTGAATATCTTCAAATTCTACTCCTTTAATTTCTGTAGTAGTTCATACACATCAGCTCACAGCAGTGTCTTATGGCCATTTCCAATATCGACACATGCTCAGACTGGTTCTGAAAGCCAAATTAGGTCACGCGTGAATAGTAGCATATGCACAGATTAAGTGGCTATCCAACAAATTAGGCCTAGAGCTATCACAAAAAAAGTGTTTCCCTCCTACAAAAACTATTAAATGGTTAGGCTTCATAGTTAATACGAAAAAAATGGAAATAACAATACCCCATGAAAAACTCTGAAATGTTGAATGAATGCAAAAAATGGAAGTTAGGAGGGGAGGAAAGAAGTCCAACAGCTAACTGGAAAGTTACAATTTATGTCAAGATGTGTGACCCGTGCCCGCAGATTTATGAATAGAATTTTAGAATTTTTAAGGAATTTAGAGGAAAAACTAAAATTATGGTGGGTCTAGTACAAGACATCATGGTTCCTTAGTTACGCCAAATCATCTAATGGTCTTGTCTTAATTAGGCCTGAGCCCAAGGAATCCTGGGTGATTCATCACTGCTAGAGTGTGTGGCCTACTGATCTAACTCCTTCTTTGCTGAATCGTACTCCCCAGCTCTATTATCGTCAGGCTTCAAAATAGGACAGTACACGATTTCCGTGACGCATGCGCAGAGCGTAATCCAGACTGGACTTGTGGGTCACAGAGCTTGTGGAGAGGCAATTGAGGCTCTGTTAACATTGGCTTCATATTGAGCAACTGACAGTCTTTTCGGCAGAAATGTGGATTTATAGAGAAAACATACTTATCATTTTTTAATCATTTTTGATAATTATAGCTGTATCCTATTGATTGATTGAAAAGCTCAATCATCAGTGTAAAACAACACAATGACACTATCGACCCACAACACGGGTGTCGTTGCCTATCACCAGGTGTCACACTAATCGCAGAAATCGTGAATTAATTTGATTACAGCCTTACATAACTTGTCTCCTCCAGCCCGCAGTACGTAAGACATTGTTATTACTATTAGCACTGACAATGAGTACTTAGTTTTGGGACTGGGAAAGACGAAATCCTCTGTGCCTGTGCCAGAGACATTTGGAATTTTGCAGCTGCCCACAGCTGCAAGATAGATATTTTACATAAAGCCAGGTAAGGAGTTAATATTAGCAGATGCCCTGAGTAGGCTCCACTTTGATGATAGAGTTAAAACTAAAGCAGAATCTTTATGTAAAAAAACTTGAATTAAAAAGAGTTACTGCAGATCATTTATCTCACATTGTTGCTACGAACATTAAGATCTAGGAAGATCGTTTACTTATTTGCCCCTCTCTTCCTAGATCTTCATGAGACCCCCCATGGAAGGGTGCTGGGTTTGTTTAACCTTGGAGGAACAAATGGTACCAAATGTATTGCTACCTGAGATACTTTAAGCTGGAAAACTTTAATTACCAACACCCAACATGTTCAACGTAATGGAGTATATTGCTTATCAGTCACTGAAACTCAAAACACATGGAACAGTTAAAGTCGCCGGTTATACCTCACCCAGATACAAACTAGTCCAGCATCAAAAGCTCTCCAAACATACCTTTGCTTAGTTTGTTCAGTTCATGCCACTGAACATGTGGGAGGAGAGTTGAGGTCTGTGATGTATGAATGACATCATAGATGGGATTCCCTCATCACATGACCTAGAGGGGTTCCCCACACACAGGGGAAGCCATGGCAACCACCAAGATGGCAGCCACCGAAAGCTCTCAATTCAACTTTTAAAGTCTATTAATCTACATGATTTAATCAATTATTCACACAAAAAGTAGCTGGTTATGATAAATAAACATTTGATCTTTATATTTATTATTTTAGATTGCAATTTCTAACATTTATTTCTCTATATGGTTGTCTAAAGGTCTCAGTGCTGCTGGACTAAATAAAACACAACAGAAGCAAGCAATGTCAGCACTCTCCCCCCAGATATGTAGTTGCATAAACTGAAAACAGGCAAACGAATGCTTGGAGAGCATTTGTCGGAGTACGGGTAGTTTCTCAGCAACCTATAGCTGGTCCCTTTAATAACTACCTCAGTGGTGCTTGTACATGGGTGCTTCTCAATGGAGGATGCAGTAAACACTTTGACTCTTACCTGATCCAGAAGGGAGTAGGCAATCTTTCTAGGCACACACCAACACAATCAGTACCCTTAACAGTTGAGGAAATAATAAACATTGTACATTTCTTCTCACCATTGTGGCGTTCTCTGTGGCGGAGTGGTTAGAGTGTCTGACTTTTTTCTAGGTCAGACTCCTAATCTGAGGGTCGGCAGTTCGATTCCCCGTGCCCCCAGCTCTGCCAATTTGGATTTCCACTGCTGTGTATAACTTACAGCGTCATCAAAGGCCGGTTGCTCTCATACCATGTCTATGTGGTGTGGGAGGTTAAAAATCCCTTGGGTCGGTAAAAGTGTAGGCTCAGGCTTTCTATCGACCAGCAGTGGAGTGGGGAAGACCAGTCGTCTGTGACTGGGATTTCCCCTGCTTGGGACAACTAATGTACCAAAAAAGAGAGACAAATAAGTGTTCACACTTCCGGTCTACCATTCGCTAAATAGGAGGGCGCGCATTAATGGCACTTCCGGTTGACGCGGTGAAAACAAACAGATGACAGCAGTGCATTTTGTTTTATTTACATTCGCAATAACACCAAATTTCACTTATTGAGTAAGTTATACTCCTAAATAACATTATTTCAATAGAATCAGATCGTAGCAGTGAATAGATTTGTGCTTTTTGTTTTATTTACATTCGCAATAAAGCCGTCGATGCGGTGGCGGCCTTAATATTGCTTGGATTTGGGGTTTAATTTGACCAAATTCCATTTATTGAATAAGTTATACTCCTAAATAACATTATTTCAACTCCTGTGTGAATATTCATGGTTCTAATTAACAGAATTATATCGTAGCAGTGAATAGATTTGTGCTTTTTGTTTTTTTACATTCGCTTCAATGCTGTGACTGCCATTGTTTTCACTGCCTCGAATAGTTGCTAGGGCGCGATGCGCTAAGCACCCGGATGTCCGCGCCCTCCTAGGTAATGTAGACCTACTGACTGTGTCAACACTGATTGTTGTTTTTTTACATTTCTGAGACAATGTAGCCTTTTCTTTTCTGGAAGCGCTGATGAGCCTGGCCACCGCTTCTCGCGTCCCGACTCTGGTAACTAGTCGGGTTGCAGTACCCATCTTAGCCGCTACCCAGACAGCACACAGTCGTCGGCCCGACGGCGGCCCAACGGCGGCCGCTCCGGCGGCCCGACGGTGGAAAACGCCGTCGGGCCGACGTTGTTTTGTCCAACCTCCCGCCGTCGGGGCGACGGCGGCTGCCGCCGTCGGGCCGACGGCAGGAGCCGCCGTCGGGGCGACGGCGACAAAAGCCGTCGGGCCGACGTTGTTTTGTCCAACCATCCACCGTCGACTCGACGGCGGCTGCCGCCGTCGGGGCGACGGCGACAAACGCCGTCGGGGCGACGGCGACAAACGCCGTCGGGCCGACGAGCCGAGAAGACACTGTCACTGTAAAAATATTAGTTTTATTCAAAATTAATAGAAATCGAGATCCCATACCATATAAATTTAATATAGTCTGTACGTATTGACACTATAGTGACAGTGTCGTTCAGGGTAATTCAAATCGTATTAACACGAATAATTCCATTAATACTTCGTAATAAATTACAAAACTTTCACAAAATAATCTAAACATATTAATAAACAAACCTGGTAAATGATTCCTTAAAATTCCTGGGATTTCTGGAGTTACTGGTAGAAAAAGAACACTGATCAACAATCGCACGTGTTCCGGTGGCGATTCGAAGTAAACAAACCGTATCGGATGATGCAAAGCGTATTAACACGAATAATTCCACTAATACTTCGTAATAAATTACAAAACTTTTACAAAATAATCTAAACATATTAATAAACAAACCTGTTAAATAATTCCTTTAAATTCCTCCGATTTCTGGCGTTATTTGTTGAAATAGAACGCTGTCCAACGATCGCACGTGTTGTGCTGGCTACTCGAGCCGGCGACTCGAGTCAGGTGGGGATTCGAAGTAAACAAACCGCATCGGATGATTCAAAGCGTATTAACACGAATAATTCCACTAATACTTCGTAATAAATTTACAAAATAATCTAAACATATTAATAAACAAACCTGCTAAATAATTCCTTAAAATTCCGGGTAATTCTGGAGTTATTGGTAGAAAAAGAACACTGATCAACAATCGCACGTGTTCTGCTGGCGACTCGAGCCGAAATCCAAATTTAAAGAACTGCGCATGCGCCGCCCACCACCGTCGGGGCGACGATGGCCCGACGGTATACCAAGTGTGGAAAATGAATGCAAACCTGCGGCGGCCCACCACCGTCGGGCCGACGATGGCCCGACGGTGAATCAAAAGTGGAAAGGGATTGAACCCTAACGTCGGAATACAACCGTCGGGCCGACGGTGGCCCGACGGTGGCTCACAAGTGGAAAAGGATTGAAACCTAAGGTCGGGACACCACCGTCGGGCCGACGATGGCCCGATGGTATACCAAGTGTGGAAAATGAATGCAAACTTGCGGCGGCCCACCACCGTCGGACCGACGGAGGCCCGACGGTGGCCCGACGGCTCAAAAGTTTAACCCTAACGTCGGAACACCACCGTCGGGCCGACGATGGCCCGACGGTGAATCAAAAGTGGAAAGGGATTGATTCCCAACGTCGGAACACCGCCGGCGGCCCGACGGTGGCTCACAAGTGGAAAGGGATTGATTCCTAACGTCGGAACACCACCGTCGGGCCGACGGTGGCCCGACGGTGGAAAGTCGGTGCCGACGGACCGACCAATAGCCGACGTCGGGCCGACGGCTGTGTGCTGTCTGGGTAGGTGCCGTCTGTGTGCATCCAGATGGATCCTACACAAAGGTAGTCGGGTTGCAGTACCCATGTTTTCCGCTAGGTGCCGTCTGAGTGCATCCAAACATAGTTAATGAAATGGGAATATAAGTAAACTATGCAATCATAAAATACTTTAAATCCTATTTTGCTGTAGTTATATCGGTTATTAGAAAACCGCAGAAGTTTTGGAATAAGCCACCATTTTGTCCACCCTAAGCGTGGAGAAGTAAAACACAATGTAAGCACTTCCAAGCCTTTCATATGTAATCCAATATGGCCACCGGAAGTTGTCTCGTGACGTCATTACACCCCCTCTATAGACTACATCACGGTTCCAGCGGCGCGGTGCATTGTGGGATGGGTCAGAGCAAAACAACCCCCCCAAAAGCACTTGGCACATGCTAATACACTGCGTGCAGCTATGAAATGTCCTAGTTTCAGCTCATCTCAGCTCTTGTTTGAAACATAGAATACTAACTAAAAAAATATATATAATAAATTAAGATATTAATCTTTTATCCAGCATTGCATTTACATCAATATAATCAGCACATCTTATGCCATGTGCATTTAGATTTAGAAAGATCTAGGCACTCAGACTAGTGTTAGAGCCATAGCCAGAGTACTCAATGCATTGTCAATGGCAGTGAGTAATCTCCATACAGAAAAAGTAAAATATTGATAAAACCACACCACCTAGGCACAAACCGCTTGGAACACATATAGAAAACATGTTTAACAAAAAGATTATATTAAATTAATAAGGTTAGGGTTTTGGATTTCTATTAATTTTGAATAAAACTGACGTTTTTCAATGTGCGTATCGGCAAACTCAATGGCCCTACGCCTTTGCTTTGCTCCCAAGGCCGTTTTCAGCGCATGCGCAGTCGGAACCGTGATGTAGTCTATTCGTTTATTCAACCCGAGTCTGTAGGACGTGCGCATGTGCCAAAAAGTGGCTCTGGAGACCCGAGTTGACTAATCGAATACGCCCCCACTGATGTGTACTAGGTCGAGTTGCCTAGTTGTATTCCTCAGTTGGAAGGGCTTTTGCTTTTCTCTCGAACATCACACTGTAGAAAAGATGGTTGCAATAGTCATATCTGGCTGCATTTTTAAGGCACCATAAATCATCTCGGTTTACAACAAAATAAAACCACCAGATAACTATATCTGTAAACGCCGTGGACAATTAGTACGCTTTAAAAAATGGTCAATAGACTAAAGCTGTATTCACACGGGCGAGTTAAAACGCCTCACGTAAAACCAGTTGCCTAGATCGATTTACATTTGCCGTGTGAACGCGACCTGAGGCGTTTTATGCCTGAATCTATTTACATGAATCGTTTTCTGTAAAACGCTTCGCGAGGTGGTCTACAGGAAACGATTTAGCCTGAATCGTTTTATCTTGTCCGTGTGAACACAACCGTTTTATATGAAGCGATTTATGACATCACACGCATGCGCAGTCGAGGGAAATGTTTGTTATTTTCCAGTCACACGCGCGCACGCCACCAGTTGTTGTGAAGTCGTCGACATATCAAGAGCTTTTAAGAAACCGATAGAAACGCCCAGTAGAAGGATGTGCTCCCCAATGCCCTGCAGTGAGGTCAGTCGTCATGACAATTGGGAGGATGAGGAGGTGAGAGTGCTGTTGAGTTTATGGTCGGATGACGAGGTCCAGTGCGAGCTGGAATCATCCGGCAGAAACATCGCCATTTACCGGAGAATGGCGACACGTCTGAACTGGCTATGTGGACACGGTCAACCCGAAAGAAACGCTGTCGCGTGCCGCACCAAGATCAAAAGTCTGTGCCACACGTACAAAAAGTGCCGGGACAACAACAAGTAAGTAATTGTGCTGTATTATGAAAGCAAAATCGCATGTCTGTACGTACATTGTGCAACGCCAAATAAATTATATGGGGACGATTGTCCAAAAATGCATCGTGCCGGCACTTGTAGTAGATGTATTAAGGGTAGAGGCTCTGTAATCACTAGCAACAAATTAACACTGCGTACCTAAATGCTCTGAGGGATACTGCTATAGGCTGACAGTGGGTGAATTTTGGCGTAAACCAGTACCTGGCAGCTCGCGAAAAGCTTTATCAAATCTGATAAGGCCCTGATAAGACGACATATGTCAAGATTAATGTTGCTTTATCATTTCAAACTTCAACAAGGCGGCCCGAATAGTGACGAATAACAAAAGTCATATTTCTTAATTACACAACGCATCTGCATGTGATCGTCTTTATTAATTTCCCAATATACTTCCAGGCCGACAACATATGTGAACATAACAGTTGGTTATAGGTTTTGCAAATATGAATAAGAAACAACCCTGTATTTACGGTTCGTCACTTTAATGTAGCCATTTAATTAATCATCCAATTTTTTTCAGTCGCAGTGGCCGCGCCTTCGTGAAGTTCCGCTACTACGATGACATGGACGCTATCCTGGGCATGAGGCCCACAAGTGAGCCACTCACGTATATCGACACCGATGCGCCCTCGGTGGCAGGAGGTAAGGTCAACCGTCGTGCACGATCATTAAAGGTGCTTAGTGCGATGAAATATGAAATAAGAAATATTCTCAAGCAAACCATTTATATAGATTTGATTCGACATATCTAACTTAAAAACAGAAACACTTATTACGCATTTGTTTCTGCATAGAACGCAATTCTAAGTCAATTTAACAGAAACTGTTATTCCAGATGAATAAAGCCATGTTCACAGGTGCAGAGTTAAAGGATTTTAGTTAAACCAGTTTAACTAATCCACCTCACAAACTGGTTTACATGAAGCAAACTAGTTGATCCGACTTTGTGCTAAACACATACATTGTAACCCGGATTAGTTAAAACGGTGCAGCTAAATGGATGTAACGTGTACATGTGAACGGGGCTTATTCAGAGTTTTGGCAAGGTTGGCCAAACTAATTTTTTATGTTTGCGCTCAAGATATCTCAAAAGTTTACCATTTAAAATAAAAGTAACTTGCAACAAATGTCAAGTAGATACTGGTGATCGATCTAATATATTTATCTCTGAAAAAATACTCACATTCAAAACCATCGGACTATGCAACTTTTAGCTGGGTTTTTAAATGATAGGCGTCAACAAGACGTACATATATAAGGCACTAAGCCCATACCTATAATTCACACAACACTCAAATCACCTTAACATAATACAACCGTTTTAGAGGAAGCAACCTATTTGCTTATGTTTACCGCAACGTTGAAAGTAACCTTTGCCACATGGCTAGTTGACCCGACCTTAAACATTACTTATGACCTCTTTCCCGAATGTAGGTCGTGAAACGTCTTACTTTAAGCGAACTATTTGAATCGCTTTAGCGCTAACTTACAACCCACATTTATACAGTCAACATAAAAAATTACGTTACTTTTTGTCCCCAGACGACCCCGACGAGCAGCTGGTGGTGGGTGCAGAGGAGGAGATAGAACAGGACGTGCTGCTGGACGTAGAGGTGGAGGTGGAAAGCGAACAGGCCACCCAGTACCAGGCTCCCCAGTCTCCACCAACTGAGCCGACTCCAGGAGGCAGCAACCAGGCCCCTGAACCAAGACCCACAAGTAAGGATGTGTTCATAAAATGTACCACGCCGTCGATAAATAAACTATTTGTTATCCCGTGAACTCTATCGCAATTTTTGTTTTACCCTGTCACCCCGCTAAGCCGGTTTAAAAAATGTGGCTTCCAATGCCAAGGGTAATGAAAAGCAGTGGTGTAATAGTAACAAACCTGACTCCGCCTAACTTGTCGACCTCACGGATCATGTTACATAAAGCGAACTAGTTGAAGCGTTTTTGGCCGTACCCGACCACACAGTTATGAGTTTTCCATACCGTTATAGCCACGAGTGGTTTAGATTTACCACAAATCACTCGGCGTAATTAAGCTACCTCCGAAAGCATTTTACGTCCAGCGAGTTAGTTGACGCTGTTTGGGGGTTAAGGGAACCAAATCCTTTTTGGTTTGCCATCACTGATGTCCACAAGTGGTGTATAGGTAAAAAACATGAGTGGCGCTAACTAATGTAGCTCAAGGACCCTTCTACATGGACCGACTTGCAAGCCGTGTTCACACGTACACATTTAAAGCATTTTAGTTCAACCATTTTCACTAATCCACCTCACACACTGCTTTACATGAAGCGAACTAGTTGAGTCGACTGTGTCGTAAACACATACTTTTAGACGGGATTAGTTCAAACGCTTCACCTAAAGGGGCCTATATAAACTACTGGATTCTGTTTGTAGTTGAAACGCACTCTGTTTTTTTTCCCAGCGCTCCGAAAGAGAAAGTGGCGAGGAGCTACCCGCACCGAAAAGTTCATGGACGGTCTCATGGACAAGTTTGTAGCGGCACAGAAGGAGGCAGGGGCCACCTTCCAGGAGGGGGAGGACAAGAGCCATAAGCGGGATCTGGAGACGGAGGACAGGCGCCACCAACGTGATATGGAGAACCTGGCCGAACAGCGTCACCACGACGAAAGGATGCCCCAGCTCCTGCTCACCACGCCCCGTCCCGTCCAGCAGGTGCAGCACACCCCGCAGGCCCAGCAATTCCAGAGCGCCATGACAGACGGTGTGACGCGTATAACCCTCGTCACCCAACAACATCAACAGGCCGGACCGTCGACGAGTAGCCCCAATAGCAGTTTCCTGTGATTTTTTTCTACTCGTACATCCTTGTACCTACTGATATATAGTGTTTTTACTTACTTTTGACCTGAAACTTTCCTACTGTTCAATTTGAATAAAATTGTACAGTAGTTCCCTACTTGACAGCTTTGTTCTTTGTGTTGTAGCAACTACAATATTGGGTCGTTCTCAGAAGTTGTGTACCAATAGTGTGACATCAGTACCTCAAAATCAAAACGCTGCCAAAGTCCTATAAACAAGTTTCCTCAATGTGTATGTCCTTTTGCATCTGAATAATTGAAAATAAACATATTCTGGCATTTTTAAGTAGGTCAAATGATCCTCACACCCAATAAATAGCAGTATAGCATGGAAACCAATCTGACTCCAAAATCAAATATTTTCCACACAAAACTTGACATTTTTAGGACATTTCACATGCCACTTGCTTTATAAACAGTAGTAATAATAATTTGAAACCTCATTGCTATGGTTTTGTCT
This sequence comes from Branchipolynoe longqiensis, assembly GCA_030323885.1. Taxonomy (NCBI): domain Eukaryota; kingdom Metazoa; phylum Annelida; class Polychaeta; order Phyllodocida; family Polynoidae; genus Branchipolynoe; species Branchipolynoe longqiensis. The sequence goes on along the minus strand of CM059202.1, from coordinate 27,317,020 downwards.
TATTTGTGAATATTAAAGAGAAAAGCAAAAAAATAGCACATTTACAAGGAAAAATACGCCACGAAAGTGTCCCTTACGTCACCCGCATTTCCCTCCATGCCCATGTCAGGGCCAACGTTAACAGGGTCTTGGTTAGCGCCGGTGTCCCACTCCGTGTCAAACTCCTCCTTGTGTACTTCGCAGATGTTATTCAGTGTGAAGTGCGCAACGATGACGTTTGCCACATCCTCGGTCCTTAGGTCGATCCGTTTTTGGAGAATCCTCCACCTGGCTATACACTGCCCGAACGTGTTCTCGATGGTCATGCGCGCACGGGACAGGCGGTAGTTGTATGTTGTCTGCTCCCGGGTGAGTCTCCCTGTGTCTGAAAACGGCTTCATCAACCATGGGAGCAGAGGGTAGGCCGGGTCTCCCAGCAGCACAATAGGGACAGTTGCATCTCCTAGGGCCACTGGCCTATCCGGGAAGAGAACACCCGCCTCACCTTTGGTGTAGATGCTGCAGTTAGCCAGAACGCGCGCATCGTGCACCCTTCCTGGCCAACCCACAGCTATGCTGGTGGCCTGGTACTCGTGGTCGCAGCAGACTTGGGCGACGATGGAGAAATACCCCTTCCTGTTGTGGTAGTCGGTGTGGTGAGCGTGTGGAGCGATGATGGGAATGTGGGTGCCATCGATCGCCCCACCACAGTTGGGGAAACCAAAGCGCGTGGCGAAACCTGTTGCCAGCACCCAGACGGTCACAGCCACCCGGATTTCCACGCAGATGCATCTGAAATGAGTGGGGGGAAAAAAATTTACATTTAAGAATCTGGCCGGACGACAACAGCGTACGATTTAGCATTACAATTTATTACCTATGCTAACCTATTACAAGTGAAGAGGTAAAATTTTAGGCTAGATGAGACAGGCCAATTCAGTCTTATTTTACTGTGAAGTTCCATAGCAGGGGGCCAAAAGTAACTGTAACATTTTAACAATTTCTGTAAGATCCTTATAGTATAGCGCTACGACCCACACATGCCCGTATTCGTGAGTTATTTGTGTAGAGAAGACTACATTGCATCCAGTAAACACCAACTGTCAATGTACAGTTGATCTGGACAGAGGAGGCCCGAGACGGGAGTGGGTGAAAGAAGGGTTTATTACATAAGATAATGGCGCAGGGTACAAAGGCGAACAGCAATGTTATAAGTCAATCGACCTGCTCCAGGTCCGCCGAGGGGGACGGAAGACTCTGGGAGGAGGTAGGCCCGGGAGCCGACCCCCCTAACGGGTTAAGAGAGAGCAATAAGGCTAGTTAAGAGAGTAGAATCAGAGGGTGGGTGGGTGAGGTAAATCCATATGCTACGGAAGCCGGGACCCGAATGCAGGTCAGAGGGGGAGGGGGAAGGGAGCATGCGTGAGGGGGGGGGCCCGCCTCGGGCCTCCCGCCAGATCAACCACAATTCGGAAATTATGGGCCGATCTGGACAGAGGAAGCCCGAGACGGAGGTGGGTGAAAGAAGGGTTTATTACATAAGATAATGGCGCAGGGTACAAAGGTGAACAGCAATGTTATAAGTAAATCGACCTGCTCCAGGTCCGCCGAGGGGGACGGAAGACTCTGGGAGGAGGTAGGCCCGGGAGCCGACCCAAAACAGAGGGCCAAGGCTCTCGGGGCGTCGGAGGCTGCAAGCTTGGGGACGTAGGAGTGGACAGCGTCGGATTCCCATGTCCCCTGCGCCATGATTGCGGAGAGGTCGACCCCCCGTGAGGCGCACGCCTGGGCGGCGCCGCGGCGAAGGCCGTGCATGGTGTATGCGTCGGCCCGCGGAACGCCGGCGGCCCGAAGGGCGGCGCGGATGAGGGGGGTGACGTCGCGGGGGATGAGAGGCACACCGGGGCGAGGAAGGCGGGGGCGTCACCCGATGCCGGCGCGAGGTCGAGGGCCCGCCTCCAAGCGCGCACCGGGCAGATGGCTGAGCCCGGGATGGCGGGGACGAAGAGGGATACCGCCTGCGTCGGGAGGCGGATGGTCTTGGAGGAGGCGATGCGGAGGCGGAGGCGGAGGCCGCCCGGGACGGGGCGGACGTCGTCCCTCCGGAGGGTGTGGGGGCCACCCCAGGGCGCGTGCGGTGGGGAGAGCAGGTTGGACTGCCTCAAGAAACTGAAGAACCCCACGACCGTGGCCGCCCAAGGGGCAACGCCGAGGTGGCCCAGGGCCCTCATGCAGTCGTGGATGACAGGAAGCATCTCGGGGGCGATGCCCGGGGCCCGCCGGACCGGCGCGGCAAAGAGGCGCTCGCCCCCACATCTGACCTGGGTCGTGAATGGGGCATCAAAGGGGGCGGGGTCGCCGCCCGCCTCGCGGACCCAGGAGCGGGCCCCGGAGAAGGCGTTGGCGACCGAGGCCGGCGATGGGAGCAGGCGGTGGAGGTGCGCGATGAATTGGCCGACGTCGTAGGCCGCGGGGGCGAGGTGGTCGATGCCCTGGTCGAGTGCAAACTCCAAGTATCGCCTGGCGTGCCGGTCGCGGTTGCGCCATGTGCCCGGCGCGAGCGCGGCACGGTGCATCTCCATGAGGTGCTTGTGCGCTGCGGGCCCGTAATCTGGAAGAGGTCAGAGGTCATTGGTGATGAGTTCGGGGGAATGGTGGACCCTGACCCTCCGAAGGCCGCAAATTTCACAATGATTTTTAGCAATTTCAAGGGCGGCTGGGGAGAGGTGGGCGCGGCTGAGGGCATCGGCGAACTCCAGCTCGGAGCCCGGCTTGTGGCGGACGACAATGTCGAAGGAGCCCCGGGCCGCCATGAGCCAGAGCTCCCTCGCGCAGGCGCCCAGGGTGGGGTCCGCCGCGCGACTGCTCTGGATGGCGTGCGCGGACGCCGCGTTGTCAGTGTTGACGTGGATGCGGTGCCCCGAGGGGACGTCGGGGGCGAGGGCGCGAACCGCGAGGACCAGGTTCAGGGCCTCGAGCTCGTGGATGCTGGGGAACGCCTCGCGGAAGGCGTCGTCGTAGGCCTCCGCGAAGCAGGCGGTGGGCGAGAACGCGCCCCCTCTGGTGAGGCACGAGTCGCACTCGATGGTCCAGTGGGGGCGAACGCGCGGGGGAAGCAGGCACACGCCGTTACCGCCTGCCGCGTAATCGCGGTACCAGAGGATGTCCTTGCGGAGCTCCGGGTCGATGTCCGCGGCGCCAGCGGCGGGCGAAGACCTGAGGGCACGTAGGATGCGCGCCATGAACGCCCTTCTGGGGATGACGCAGGTGCTGATGTGGGCGAGGCGGCCCACGAGGCGCTGGAGGGCTCGTCTGGTGAGGGTGGGGCGCCCGAGCCAGCGCTCGCACTCCTGGACGACGTCTCGGAGCTTGTCGTCGGGGATGCGGAGCACCATAGCCTCGGTGTCACATTCGATGCCCAGCCACGTGAGGCGGACGGTAGGGGGGCAGCATTTGTCGGGGGCGAGGGCGAGCCCGAGGGTCGCGCAGATCTCACGGAGGCCATCGAAGGCCTGCATCGCGCCGAGGAAGGTGCCCTCGCAGCCGACGAAGTCGTCCACATAGACCGCGCTGAAGAAGCCTTGGCGGCCGAGCGCCCAGACGACCGCCGCGGTGACACGGACGCACGCGGCTCCGGATGTGCGGCATCCGAAGGGGAGCGCAATATCCACGTAGACCCGACCGTCGACGGTTATCCCGAAGAGGGGAGCAGCGAGGGGGTCGGCGCGGAGCTGCCGGTAGGCCCTGGATACGTCGGCGGACCAGCAGAAGGAGCAGCGCCCCTCGCGGACGACGCGGCGCCCGAGGTCGGTCACCGCAGGGAGCTTGTAGGTGTGGCGGCGACCGAGGTATTCTCTCCTTGGGATCCCCGCGTTCACGCTGTGGCCCGGGGGGAAGGAGAGGTCCACGATGACGCGGCGCTTGCCCGGGGTAGACTTCGGCCGCGTCATGATGGGGCTGCACTGGGACCAGGGCGTGAAGGGCGGGACCGTGAATGGCCCGAGGAGGGCGCCCTGGCGGATCTCCTCCTGGGCGTACCTGGTGACGTGGTGTGCGAAGTCGGGGTCCTCCCGGTGGTTCTTGTACGTGGGGGTAGGGGGCCCGGCGGCGGTGTAATTTGCCGGGAACCCAAACTCAAGGTGGTCCACGAGGTCGGGGTCGTCGTATCCTTCGAGGGTGCGTCGCCACTCGGGTATGTTGAGTTCGGAGGGGACCGGGACTCGGGCGGCCATAAAGTTCGGAAGGGCCGAGGCGCGGGCCGCCGCGTATGCGCTAGCATATTGGGGGTACGCGGCCCATCCCTCACCCGACAGGAGCGGCCAGAAGGCGTCGAGCGTGTCCCTGTATTCCTCCGGGGTGGGGCCGCATACGGGTGCGGCGGGCAGGGAGCGCTGTATGAGCGGGTCGACGACCTGCTCGACTGGCTCGTCGGGCCCCGGCCCGGCATCCGCCGTCGCGTCACATAACACACAGGGGTGGGTGGGGTCGGTGGCCGAGGGCGTCGATGTCCTGGTGGGGGCGCCGAGGCGGGAGGCGAAACTCTCGTAGGAGGGCGTGCCGGGGCTGTGGTGGTTGTTTACTGTTGTTATGTCGGGGCAGTCCTCCAGGTGACGTCACGAGGGGGTTCCCCGCGGGGCCCTATGTGGGTAGTGTCAGTGTTTGCCTCCAGGGGGCGTGTGCGGCGGGCCGCTGTGACGTCACGGGGGAACCCCGGGCTCAGGGGGGTTGCACCGTGGCTGAAGCCAGCCGGAGCCGGGGCGATGTAAACACTCACGGGGGTTGCGTGGCGGCCGAGACTGGCTTCCACGGGGGGCGTCGGGTGGCGTTCCGGGTCTCGGGGTTGTGGGGCCGGCACCGGGGCGTCTGGCCATCACTCTAAAAATCCCGTTGAGAGTTCTTTCCCGGCCGATCGCGAGACTTTCTTGAGAAACACGAGGCCTCGGCATGGTTAGTTACTATTTTACGGACATTAGCACAGTATCCGCATATGTGTGCCACCTTGAGCGTGCCGGTGCCGTGAGAGCCGCCCTTGGATGCCTTGTCGCACGAGGCGGGGTCCCTGTTCCAGTGAGGGCACGGGGCGCTGACCGCGGCCCTATCGTACTGGGGTCGGGGGTCGGCCCACGCCTTGCCCTGACGCGCGTGTTGCTGCTCCCCCGAGGCGGCGGGCTGGGATGGGTTGTGTCCGGCCATTGCTATGACCTCAATCCTCACAGCGTTGATCGCCGCCTCGTCCTTCCAGCCCCTGGGAAGCCTACCGTCCGCGATACAGGTGAATATTTCCTCCGAATACCGCCGGACGATATGCCAGGCGAGCGAGCAGTTATCCTGTGCGATCGCTTCTTGGTGGTTGGAGAGCGCGGTGAGGGCACTCGCGGGGAAGGCCGACTGGTGCTCGAGTCATTTCAGTTCGAGTGTGTATTCCTCCCTTGTGGCCTCGCCTTTCTTAATCACCTTGCCCTCGTCCCCCCTCTCCACCAGGTCATAAGGGAAAATGTATTTGGCAGAAATACCTTTTTTCCGTGAGTGTCCTTTGCCGTCCGCCGCCGCGATGATGAGGCGCACCGCCTCCTCGGCCGTGGAGCGCGGCCGCGTCCGTAGTCGCCGCTGTCGTGTTGTCGGTGGTGGGTTGCGTGGCGGCCGGTCACGTGGGCGGCGTCCGGGCGCCGGGGCCGGTGCCTGGGCGGGGTCGGTGACGGGACCTCCCAGACGCTGAACGGGCTGATGTCGGCTGCGCGTGCGGGCTGTGATCCGTTTCGGCCCCGGACGTGGGACGGGGACGGCGATACCGGCGATAGGGATCGTGCCCGGCTGTAGCGGTGTTGTTCCTGGGCCGGCGGCCGGGCCGGGTGGCCGGGTTAGGTGGCGTGGCGGGCGCCGTTGTCGGGCACTCGGGGCGGCGTAGGCTGGCGGCGAGCGCCGTCATGGCGGCGGTGGCTTCCGCGAGCGCCTTGCTTTGCGCCGCCATCTCGGTCCTTTGTTCGGCCGCCTCGCGCCGCTGCTCGGCCGCTTGGCGTTCTACGTCGATCCACCGCTTCTGTATTTCGTCGATTGACACTTGCATTCGGCCGATGCTGTCGGCCTGCCTCGCTTTTGCCGTTGGTTTACGGGTCCTAATCGACTGGCGCGCGGGGGGCGCGGCCCGGGGTGGCGGTGTCGGCGGCTTCGGGGAGGCGCCGCCATCTTGTGAGTCGCTCGCGTCGGACAGTGGTGGGCTGGCAGCCTTCCGTGTGGCGCGCTTAGCGGGTCGGCCTCTTGGTGCCGCGGCCCTGCGTGTTCGCTGCATTTTCTTCTTTGACGTGGGGGCTTTTTGAACCGTTTGATGCCGTTTGACGCTTTTGACGTGGGTATTACGTGGGTGGAGACGGGAGTTAAATCCATGTGCTACGGAAGCCGGGACCCGAATGCAGGTCAGAGGGGGAGGGGGAAGGGAGCATGTGTGAGGGGGGGGGCTCGCCTCGGGCCTCCCGCCAGATCAACCACAATTCGGAAATTATGGGCCAATTTAATTAGTGAAATCCGAAGCAACTTCGAAAACATTCACACTATAATATAATGATGCATATCAGGTATATATGTTAGGAGTCTACACAAGTTACCAATATTCGGACTGTGGCAAATAAAGCTGCACGCTCAGGGTGGATATTTTAAGGGGAAAAGAACCACCAGTTGTAAACTCACCTTCTCATATTTGTGTCTGCCCGCCCGATATGGTTGCGCAGCTGGTCCACCAGATGGTCGAACGTCGTCCTCCGCATCCGGAAATTCGCCAACCATTCCGCATCTCGAAACGTCGCCAACACGATTTGGCTCCACCAGTGTGACGACCTGCAAAAATGTAAACAGGGGTAAACCTCGTTGCATGTTTGTCGTTTTATGAAACGCCCCAAACTTATATGTGGTTACACAACAATGTGCATGTTACGACCCCACTTTATAGGATAGGCAAAACAAGCTCGCTTCATGTAAGTCGCCTTATATACAGCGGCCTATACTTCCCCGAATCCTTCTCGTTACATAAGCGGGCCGAAAGTGCTAAGTCGTCACAATTACATGGTCATGTGACCAACACAGTTATAGTTAATTTCCTAACTAGTTCGCTTCATGTAAGTCGCCTTATATAAATCGGCCAATATATTAATATCCCAGCCTTAGTGTTTGATCCAGGTCCCCAAAAGTGGGCCGATGGGCGCCATCGAGAAGAGTTTATTTTAAACTAATTTTGGTGATGTAGGTCGCCTTAATCGGGCAATATACAAATCGCCTTATATAAATCGCCCTAGCCTCAGCATTTGATAAAGGGTGCCAAACTTGCCCCCATCAGCGCATGGGAGATCGAGAATAGTTTGTTTTAACAAAATTCCCTTTATGTAGGTCGGGTTATATAAATCGCCAAATATATAAATCACCTTATCTAAATCACCCCAAGCCTGAGCGTTTGAAGAATAGTTTAGTTTTTAACAATTTTCCTTTATGTATGTCGGCTTATATAAATCGGCAAATATATAAATCGCCTTATATAAATCGCCCGTAGCCTCAACGTTTGAAGAATAGTTTAGTTTTTTAACATTTTCCTTTATGTAGGTCGGCTTATATAAATCGGCAAATATATAAATCGCCTTATAGAAATCGCCCCTAGCCTGAGCGTTTGCTAAAGGGCGCCAAAGGTGCATGTGATAAGGTTTGATTTTTACCAGCACCGTACATACAGGGCGACCTATAGTAGCAATGTGGACAAAATAAGTGAATGCCTACCTTTCCCTTTTCCACTCGACCCGCTCCGTAGGTGCTTACACGGCCACGTACGCCAAGAGCAGCTGGAAAAAGCTTCGTCGTTCCTTTTCCTGCTTCTCCAAGAACCGAGCCCTCCTTCTCCGACGCCGCGCCACAATCCCGGGCATATTCGCTATGGATCGCGCTGTAGCTTCCCTTGTAGCCTGTGTATTCCTGTTATTCATGATCACGAACATTTCTATCGCTTCGCGCTCCACCATTTTTGTTGGTGCAAACGGTCATGCGCAGATATCCACTTCTGCCTTAACCCGCCCTAAGTACTCCCCGTGTGAATGCGACACACTTTGAAACTCCGCCCGTGTGAATGCGCGCTAGATCGCTTCATATAAATCGCCTTCTGTACATCGCTTTACATTTTGCCCGTGTGAATACAGCTTAGGTCGTCATTCCAGTCACGCGGTGCATTGTGGGATGTGTGAAAGAAAAATAAATCTGCGAGAAGCACATGTATGGCGCATGCTAAGAGACTGACACTTCCTATGAAACCTGCACGTTTCAGCTCATTTCAGTTGGTATTCTATGTTTGAAACAGAATACCAACTAAAAAAAAAAGATATAATATATGAAGATGTTAATCTTATATCTAGCATTGCATTTACATCAATCTAATCAGCACATCTTATTCTATCTGCATTTAGATCTAGACACATCTGGTCACTCACACTAGTGTTAGAACTATAGCCAGAATGAGTTTTACTTATTTTATTCATATCCTATGATTAATAACACATGTAGAGGTAGGAAATAGGTAAGGTTCATCAGACATTGGTTATATATTTCTTTGAAACAATTTTCTGTTGACACATTTGACATTTTAATACTTAGAACAAGAATTAAGAATGGTAATTAGACATCAGCCTGCAAAGTGACTTGATTGTTTTGTAGAGAATTGTATGTTTCATAGCTCAAATTGCTCAATTATGGATAGTTGCGTCTTAAATAGATTCAGTATATTATTATATTGCATGCATGTATCATGTTTATGCCAAATTGTTCTGTATTTCTATTAATTTTGAAGAAAATCAAAGTTTTGGACTACGCATATCGGCAAAATCAATGGCCGGGCGCATTCGTTTTGCTGCCAACACCGTTTTCAGGGCATGCACATTCGGAATGACGAACTAGTCTAATAAAATCACTTAACATCAATCAACCATATATCGCCAGTGGTGACATCTGGGATAGCATTGGAGTATCAGAAGAAACCCTGCTGTCGCTTGGTAGGTGTGTGGTGGGGGTTTTGGGATGTGGTGGGGATTTAGGGATGTCGTGGAGGTGTAGGTATGTGTGTGTTGGTGTAGGTCTGTGATGGGTGTGTGTGCTGGGGGTGTAAGTGTGTGGTGCATGTGTCGTGGGGGTGTAGGTGTGTGTTGTGAGGGTGTAGGTGTGGTGGTAGTGGGGGGTGTGTGGGGGGATTTAGCTGTTTTGTGGTGGAGGTTTAGGGCTGTGGTGAGGGTGTATGTGTGTGGTGGGGGTTTAAGGATGCTAAAGATTGTGAGCATGGTGAGGTGCCACTCGGCAAGACCCCTACCACTCCACCACAAACCACCTACACCTCCCTCACACACCCTACACACCCCTACACCTACACCCCCACCATACCCACCTACACCCCAACCACACACACCGTCAACCCCCACCACACAGAATGTGTGTATGGTGGTGGGGGTGGGCGGGGTGCAGAGGTGGGGGGGCAGGGTGGCGGTGGCAGTGGTGGTGGTCGGAATTCTATAGGAGTAGCAACACGCAACCAGTGGGGACCTGCCCCGCCACCCCCGCTTACATCAGGGAGGGGGTCGTGAGGTGTGGTGTGAGAGCGCAGACTGAGGAGGGAGAGGGGGAGAGGGTGTGCAGGGGAGGAAGAGGGAGTGTGGGGGAGGAAGGAGGTTTGGGGAGGGAGGTGTGGCGTGAGAGCGCCAAGTGAGGTGGGTGAGGAGAGGGACGGGTGAGAGGGAGTGTGGTGGGTGGGGGTGGAGAGGAAGGGGGGAGGGAGGAGGAAGGGGGAGGGGAGGGAGGTGAGGTGTGAGAGCGCTGGGTAAGGTGGATGAGGAAGGAGAAAGGGAGAGGGAAGGGTGGGGATGGGTGTGGAAAGGGGAGGGGAAGGGTAGTGAGGCCGGGGGAGGGTGGGACCGAAGGGGGAGGGTGGGACGAGGCGGAGGGAGGGGGAGGGAAGGGGAGGGAGGACGGTGAAGCCGGGATTGGGATGGATGGTCGGAGGGAGCGGAGGGTGGGAGGGGGGGGGGGGAGGGCAGGGGAATGAGGGAGGGTGGGGCAGAGGTAGGTGGGGACCAGGCAGTAGGCGCAACATTGGCCAAATCCAAATGCCAGGCAATCTCTCTTTTAAAAATGTTAATCACCCTCTCGCCTTGTAGGCCTCTCTGTGTTTACAGGTGAAACACCAGCCGGCAGCAGGGCTGATCAAACCCACCACAAGATGGCACTGCAAAATTTACAGAGAGTGAGCCGTCTTAGTGTTTTAGGGTCTTTGTCAGAATGGAGACAAACAGCGCCTCGAAAATGGCCGCCGATTTCAGGGGTTTCAGCCAATCAGGACGCTTCTTTTCCATTGCAAATGTCTGCCCCCTATGGCAGCAGCCATTTCAACTGACTGCTTTTGCTGTTCAGACCAGCGTGACGTCAGGAATTTCTCCGAGACTACTCAGGCTATGGTCTGGATTGGCTTAGACACCACCAAGTGGTCACGATGAGAACTGGAACCCGACTACTGAAAGTTCATTTTGTTCCCAACAGGGGCGTAATCGATTAATTGACTCTGGTCACTCGAGCCACTTTTTGGCGCATGCGCACATCCTGCAGACTCGGGTCAAATAATCGAATACGCTTCTCCACGCTCGGGGTGACAAAAATGGTGGCCCTTTTATTGTTTTTTAGTAGCCGATATAATTACAGCAAAATATGATTTAAATATTTTTATGATGGCATAGTTTAGTGATATTTCCATTTCATTAATCTATGTTATTATCAACAACAAAAATGTATGACTGGTACCGGTGGCTGTTATCCTGCAGGACGGTACCAGCGCAAATGTGACGTCATCTCTCCTTGCAAACCCCAGCCAAGAGTTGGGTTACTGGGGTTGGATTGTTTTGCACACGGCACGTGTATTTGTCGACTCCACTCACGGTGTTCTATTTGAAATTGTGACGACTAGGGTGACCCGAGTCGCACGGTGTTACAGTTTCCGAGGAACACCAGTTTACCAGGGACACATCGCTTCTGCACATGCGTCAAAATCACTAACCTTATAAATTTAATATAATGTTTTTGGTAAAGGTGTTTTCTATATGTGTACCAAACGATTTGTTTCTAGGTGGTGTGGTTTTAGAGATATTTAACTTTTTCTGTATTTTCTGTATGAACATTGCTCACGACCATTGACAATGCCTTGAGTTTGACGGTACGCGCAGTGCAAAATGTTAGTTTTATTCAAAATTAATAGAAATCAAGAACCCTAACCTTATAAATTTAATATAATCTTTATGGTAAAGATGTTTTCTATATGTCTACCAAGCGATTTGTTTCTAGATGGTGTAATTTGAGAGATATTTTACTTCTTCTGTATGAAGATTTGCTCACGGCCGTTAAAGGGACCAGATATAGGCCAGGATTCGAGTTAGAGCGTCCGTCTCCCGTGTTGGTAGATCGTGGGGTCGTGAGTTTGAATCCTGGTCGAGTCAAACCAATGACTTTAAAATTGATACTTGTTGCTTCCTAGTCTGGCGCTTGGCATTATTAGGATAGGACAAGGACTGGTTGGCTCAGTGTCAGGATAATGTGACTGAGTGGGATATCAGGTCATGGTGCTGGTGGCCTGGTATTCCAGTTGGGCAGCACTATAAAGTTGCCATGAGTGCGCATTGTCACAAGTTGGTACCCATCCTGATATGACCTTAGATGTTGCTAGCACATAAAACAACAACAAACAAAACAAACATACACACACATGTTTTATATGTGAGGTCCTATACACAAATAGCCTGAACTGAGATTAGTAATCATGTGTGGTCTCTGTGGCCTAGTGGTTAGAGTTGGACTTATAATCTGAACTTGTTTGGTGGTGTGGGTTCAAACCCCATACACTCCAGAACCTTTTTTACATTCAACAACAAAAAAACGTTTTTCATCTATATCTGTTTCTCATTGAATTATGCAATGTAATTGTACTAACATATATTTTACATTACGCAAATATATTTCCTCATTGCACTACTCTAAAGAAGATTGAAAATACCTCAGTATTAGTATTATTACCCTCCCTTCTCTCCACTCACCCAGCCAATGGCACAACAATCTAGGTCACTCTCCTGTACACCACCAAGTGGAAAAGTTCAGTACTAAGCATGCACCACCCCTGTGGCACACATCTGAACTATTCTGAGTTCGTTTGTTTTCCCGACGAGGAAGTCCCTTTATCAATGCATTTGAATGGAAGTGTCCCTGGAAAACTGGTGTGCCTGGGAAACCGCAACACCTGTGCGTGTTAATTGATTACGGCCCCAGGTGGCACAGCGCTCAAATCACGTGACTCCATACTTTTAAGCCAGCGCTGTCCATACAAAAGGAGGGAGCACAACAACTGAACGACACACCTCAGCAGTCATGTTGATCTGGGGGGTTCTCACATTTTCAGCAATTCTACTTGCACAGGGCGGCGTAACAGCCCAAAACACCAAGTATGAACCGACTTGGGAGTCTCTTGACACCCGCCCACTGCCCGGTTGGTACGATGAGGCAAAATTCGGCATCTTCATGCACTGGGGCGTGTTCTCCGTTCCCAGTTATTACTCAGAATGGTTCTGGTGGGCCTGGAAGGGGGCGAAACAACAAGGCGTCGTTGATTTTATGAAGAAAAACTATCCACCTAACTTCGCATATGCAGACTTTGCATCCATGTTCAGGGCGGAGTTCTTCGATCCCAATGAGTGGGCTGATACTTTGGCAGCTTCAGGAGCCAAGTGAGTATTCTTGTTTATAACTTTCCGGTTGTTGTTTTTCAATTCAATTTTTTTTAAATAAAGTTTATTTCAGACTCAGGATTATGGTAGTTACATAATTTGGTCCATAGTAGGTAGATATAAAAATAAATGTGAATAACATAGAAGCAATAGATATAAAAAATAAATGTGAATACCATAGAACTAATAGATATAATAAAAAATGTGAATAACATAGAAGTAATACTAATAGATATAAAAATAAATGTGAATAACATGGAAGTAATAGTATGAATACTACCATGCTAATGTTGGTATACATACCAAGCCTAGTAGTAGTATTGTTATTTCTATTATTACTACTACTACTAGTAGTAGTAGTACTACTACTACTAGTAGTAGTAGTAGTAGTAGTAGTAGTGCCAAGCACCATGTTAGCCTAGGTAACGATTTGGTCTGGTCTGGTGCCTAATATACAGAGGTTAGTAAAAATAAGTGAAGCACATCTCCTTTTAATTAACAAAATAACAGGTCGCACAAGATGACAAGTATGTCGCAGACGTACAATTACTATGTGGATATCTTATTAATGTCGATCGCCAGGCTAGGTAGTGACAAGTATTAATTGGATTGACTCGGCTAGGATTCGAACTCCCGACCTTCCGCACGAGAAGCCTGCGCTCTATCGATTTGTCTACCGCGTACGATATATGTCCTGATGAATAAACTTGTGATGTGTTGTGTTATGTTGTGCGATGGTCATTTATATATATGGATTTAGAAAATTTCCGATTGTTATTTAAGGGCGTCGTGAGACTGCAATTGGAGTATATAATTTATGCAGTCTGGAGTCCCACAAGGAAAAAAGACATACTGTATATGTACCAATAGAAGCACCCCCCCCCATTTCAAGATTGAAAGCACGCACAAATTTACCATCATATTCAGACTGAATGCACATAAAATAAGACAATTCCACTTTATTTCAGAGGCACAACAAAAACTAATCCATGAAATAATAAACAGTGATGAAAGTTTCACAATATCTGCATATGTAATCATAGTACATGTTAATTTGAAACAAACCATCGCAAATAATTAATTTGCACCCATGGGAAATAAATAGACGCGCATCCATGTGTCTGCACTCGTGCAGTGCAGGTCTATTGGGACATATACGGTAACCATGATAGAGAATGTTCAACGAAGAGCTACTAGAATGGTACTAGGTTTAAACTAAAGGATCTCAGTTATCCAGAGAGGTTAAAATGTCTCAAACTCCCAACTTTGGCTTACCGCCGCTTATGTGGGACCATAAGAGGGGTGTATGATTCAGCAGCTTCTCCAGTTATGACCAGTGCAGGACCGAAGCAAAGACCAACTCGGGGACATCAATACAAGAGAAGGACAAGAACCCGCTGCAGGCAACTATTTTTTACTGAAAGAGTTACCAATGTGTGGAACTGCCTCCCTAGTTATATTGTGGAGGCTTCAAGAATTAAGGCGTTTGAACAAAGGATTGACAGATACTGGAGGGATCAATATATTGTATATAATTATGAGGTGGCCCTGAGCTTGGGCCACTTAGACCGGGCTGGAAATAACATCTCTCCAGATTCATCAGACAATGATTTGGATATACAGGTTTAATGACCTTCGTCCAGTAAAGACCTAAGTAAACCTAAGTAAGATGCTGTGTTTTGTAATATTGTGTTGTGATATGTTATGTGATGTTTTGTTTTATTATGCTGCATGGTATTTTGTGGCGTTTTTTTTTTTTACTAAATCTATTTTATTCATTGAACTGATGAATAAACTGTTTATAAAAAAACCCTCTGTCCATTCAAGGTACATTGTGCTGACATCCAAGCATCATGAAGGCTTCACCAACTGGCCTTCAGCCGTGTCCTGGAACTGGAACTCAATGGACGTAGGTCCCAAGAGGGACCTGGTTGGTAAGAAATCCTTAAATAAAATAAAGAATAAAACATTTCGTTATATTTATTTAGTCTTTGGAAACTGGAGAGTCCTAACATTTTAGCTTTTGTATTCTGATTAAAAAAATTTTTTTAAGTTATATTTATTTAGGCTGTCTGTAGGTCATTAGAAACTGGAAAGTCCTAACATTTTACCTTTTGTATTCTGATTATATTTATAACCAGTTAAACCAAGCTCGGTTAAACCAAACGACCGGTTAATCCAAACTTTTGTTGGCGGCCCGGCAAAATACTACCATCTATCATATCCTTGAAGATTTATACTGCCTATTATGGATAAGTCTGAATAGACTTGTTTTCACCATTAGACAGTTTGTCGATAGAAAGCCCGAGCCTACACTTTTACCGACCCAAGGGATTTTTAACCTCCCACACCACATAGACATGGTATGAGAGCAACTTGCCTTTGATGACGCTGTAAGTTATACACAGCGGTGGACATCCAAATTGGCAGAGGTGGGGGCACAGGGAATTGAACCACCAACCTTCAGATTAGGAGTCCGACCTAGAAAAAAGTCAGACACTCTAACCACTCCGCCACAGAGAACACCATGATATAAAAAAGTTGGTTAAACCAAAGCCGGTTAATCCAAATGATTGGTTAATCGAAACAAAATTGTCAGGCCACAGGCCACTCCGGTATGGTTAAGCGAAACTTTCATGTGGTTATAAGGTCATCTGAGACCCCACTGACTTTTTTATGTCGTAAATGGTAGTATTTTGCCGGCCCGCCGACAAAAGTTTGGATTAACTGATCATTTGGTTTAACCGAGCTTGGATTAAATGGGTTATACTGTACATACATAAAAAACAATAATCAAAGTGTCCACATACATTGTATATTAAATGTGCAATACACAGTTACTCAAAATCAAAGTCAAAGCCAAAACTCGGTTAAACCAATGATCGGTTAATCCAAACAAATTTCTAGGGTCCCTTCAAGTTTGGTTTAACGGGGTTATACTGTATTTGAGTTATCGAATTCGTAGGAAAATGGCCGATCAGATTTTAAATACGTAACATACAGAGGGTGACGGGCGTATACGCAGGATTAACCCCCCCCCCCACACCCCCCTAGGAGGAAGATGTCATGATTCATTGTTCAGTATTACTCCATGAATCACTAGACTTAATACATGGTCACCCTTACCCACCAGGGTCATGGGGGCAGTTAGGATTTTTTATAAAGATTTAATCTTTTGCTATCATAATTTGTCAAAGTGAGAGGAACCCAGGGGAGCGGGACGTAGCTCAGGCGGGAGCGTGTACACCCATGAAGGTGTCGGGTCATCCTATCGATCCTGCTCGATGGACCCATTTGCAGTGTGGGCTATTTTACGTTCCAACCAGTGGTCCACAACTGGTTCATCAAATGCTGTGGTATATGTTGTCCTGTCTGTGGGAAAGTGCATATAAAAGACCCCAATAGCCAATGATAATGTGCTCTGGAGGCGTCGTAAAATAAAACAAGCTTTTCTTTTGAAGAGGAACCAATATACCGGTGTTTAGAAATGAAGTTTATAATATTAAATTAAACGTTCAGCATCTATCCATGTTAAACAAAGTCCATAGTAATCAATTTAAACAGTCATAAATCTGTCCTAAATAATGGAATAGATAGTTAACGATCGAATGTCATTCACTGGTACTACACATTATACACATGTGTGACATGCTTGGCCAATGTAATCAATCATCTCGGGTGTTACATTAAAGTTGCATAGTCCAATGGTTTAGAATTTCCGTACTAAATAGTGTAGTGGTCTGCACTGACCTCTCAGGCAAGTAACCACATAGACAGGTAGGCGTGGGGAGTGTATTGATATCAGGGAGCCTAGGTGGTGTAATGGTTAGCACACTCCCGGACAAAGAATGGGTTCGGTCCCGTCTAGCTATCCCATTTCTCACCCCACGTGGACAGGACCTTACAGCTTTGCGCTGATGGTGTAACCACTGTGTATGTGTTAGTGCATTGTGTTGTATTAAGCATTAAAACTTACAATTCAGGGGACGATGTATGGTCTCACTGACCTTCAGGCAAGACCACATAGGGAGTGTATTGATATCAGGGAGCCTAGGTGGTGTAATGGTTAGCACACTGGCCCGGAATGCAAAGAGATGTGGGTTCGAGTCCCGCTCTAGGCGCAGTATTTCCCATTTTCATCACCCCCACGACAATATATTAGGTTGATCGTTATAATTTACCTTACTTTAGTTTCAAGTAACTTATTTTCAATGGCTAACTTTTGAGATATTAGAAGTGCAAACATGCCAAATTAATTTTGGCAAGCATGCCAAAACACAATATGCTTCCGTAACATGTTCTATTAAGTTGCTTCAGTATTTACTTGTATGTGGTGAAACATTTTTATGAAGTGCACCAATATCTAAATTAGATATGTAGAATGAAATCTAGATAATTGCTTTGGTTTTTGAAAATTTGATGTTTGATCGGACTATGCAGCTTTAAAGTCAAAACAAGCATAATCCTGGTTCGGTTTAGACTGCAAAAAAAAAATTAAAAAAGAGTTAAAATATGCCCGTAGTCATAATTTCTTTTTATTTATTAAAGCTGCATAGTCCGATGAAATATCAAATTTTCAAAACCAAACCAATTATCTAGATTTGATTTTACATATCTAACTTAGATACTGATGCACTTATTAAGCATTTGTTTCTGCGTAGAAGGCAATACTGAGTCAATTTAACAGAACCTGTTACTGCAGAAGTCTATGGTGTCAGAGTTTTGGCAAGCTTGCCAAAACTAATTTTTCATGTTTACACTCAAAATATCTAAAAAGTTTACCATTTAAAATAAAAGTAACTTTGAACTAATGTAAAGTAGATACTAGTGATCGATCTAATATATTTATCTCAGAAAAAATACCGAAATTAAAAACCATCGGACTATGCAACTTTAATAAAACTAGTGTTTACTGCCAGAACCTAGGACAGTGTTAGTACTGGTCTGGGAAAACCTGGAAAATCATGGAATTGTTATATAATTCATGATTCCATGCCTGGAAAGTCATGGAATTTGTCTAAAAATTGAAAATCCTGGAAAATGGAAAATGACTATTTTTTATTAAGCCTATATTCATCGACATGCGCAAACCTAAGTCAGTAATGTTTGTATTTAAAGTGATTTTTGTGTGTTCGTTATCCTGCCTCTTGATTTTTATATTAAAGCTACATACATTCATCGTTATTTGTTATGCTTATTTACACTTCACATCTTATGTAGTGAATCGACTATGAATACGACCGTGTTTCAGGGTACTTTAATTCAATAAACATCTTAAAATTAAAATCGTCTTGGAATGTTGAACTGGAAAGTACCTTGAACCCTATAGTACTTGACAGGTATGTAAGTTATAAACTATTTATGCGAGTATTAATTTCTTCTCTCAGGTGACCTGGCGAAGGCTGTCCGTAACCGGACGCAGCTACACTTCGGCTTGTACCACTCGATGTTCGAGTGGTTCCATCCACTGTATCTCAAAGACAAGGCAAATAAGTATAAGACGCAGTCCTTTGTCATGGTGAGTACACAATTTCCATTTAAAAATTATGCAGTTTTAATTCAAATACGAGAACAAATAGAATTGCATTAAAAAAAAAAAAGTATTTACATGATGCGTGGACATATGGACTACTACAATATTGATGGATTGAGTAAATGCGTTGATCGCCTGCTAGGTGTCATTACATCGCACTTCTCGTCTTTGACTTACCAATGCTGGTTGGTTGTTGGAGTTTTACGTCCTGGCAACATCTAAGCTCATATCAGGACAGGTACTGACTTGTGACAGTGCGCAATCATGGCAACTTTATAGTGATGCCCCACTGGTAAACCATAACTTGATATCCCACCCAGTCACGTTATCCTGACATTGAGCTAACCAGTCCTTGCCCTATCCTATTAATGCCGAGCACCACGCTAGGATAGGAAGCGACAAGTAAACATTTTTTTTTAATCCATTGGTTTGACTCGATCGGGGACCGAACTCCCGATCTCCCACGCGCAAGGCCTGCGCTCTACCGATTCGGCTACCGCGCCCGGTACTTTCCCCATGTTGTGTAGCAGGATGATACGATGACAATGTGACTGAGTGGGATATCGGGTCATGGTGCCAGCTGCCTGGTTTCCCCGTGTGGCAGCAGTGTAAAGTCTCCGTAAGAGTGCACTGTTACAAGTCGGTAGCTCTCCTGATGACCTTAGATGTTACTAGGAAGTATAACAACAATCAACAAACCAATCTGTAATGGTCACATGAATGTGTGTTTGATTTGTTTTTTACTCTCACTCCCGCTATAATTCAGAAATCCCGTCCTGATATGACCTTAGATGTTGCTAGGACGTAAAACAACAACAAACAAACAATAATTCAGAAATCAATTGATAAATACAAGCCATGTGGTTGTGTCCCACAGTTATCTTCTATAGGTCTGCCAAGCGATTTGCTAATCAGACTAATCGATAGTTCCCAGGCATCTCAGTATCTCTAGCTGTTATCATTTAATCAATGTTTAAAATTGATTATGTGTTACTGTTAACTAAAAGAAATAGATTAACAAAAGATAAACTTTAAGCTTAAAAAATCAAAACCTAATGACCACTAACACAGCAAGGTGAAGACATTCAGAGAAATTAACTATCGGTAACCAAATAATTATCCAAGTGTAGAACAAACAAACTCACAGAGGTTTGGGGGATGTGGGAGAATGCTTACAAACAAGAGAAAGAATGCATGCAGTAGTTAGCTACACAACAACTCCGGGGAAATTAAAAACGTTTTCAGATTCCCCGTGGGAACTTGAAAAGGGGGGAAATTGAAATCGTTACACCGGGTCACAGCTTCAGCTTACACATCCATATCCTTCACTATCGAACCTATTCTTTGAACCCACTTTGCACACATGCCTCCTAATAACCAAACTTAGATGGGTTATTATTTCTAATGTGCGTCATTGCCAAGTTCTGGGTGGCCGTCCGCGGCTTATCACAATAGGCAGTATAAACAAAAGTTGTACGCATCTTGTCCTGTGCTCAGGCGAAGGCGATGCCTGAGCTGTATGAACTGGTGAAGCTCTACGAGCCCGAGGTGATCTGGTCAGATGGTGACTGGGAGGCACCCGACGTCTACTGGAACAGCACACAGTTCCTCGCCTGGCTCTACAACGAGAGGTGCGTACTGGTTTAATACAGTGCAAGTTGTGTGTGTGTGTGTGTGTGTGAGAGAGTGTGTGAGTGTGTGTGAGAATGAGAGTGTGAGAGAAAGAGAATGACTGAAAGAGTGAGTCAGGAAGTGTGAGAGTCATCGAGTGAGTCATACAGTGAGAGGGAGTCATCGAGTGAGAGGGAGTCATAGAGTGAGAGTGAGTCATGAAGTGAGAGTGAGTCATAGAGTGAGAGATAGTTTTGTGGTAGGTAAATATTTATAAACTGTTGATTTTATGGCATTGCGCCAACAAATGTTATATCTCAAACATCATGCGTGATCCTTTTGTGCGTTGTGGGTTTTACATCCTGGCAACATCTAAGGTCATATCATATCAAGACGAGTACCAATTTCTGAAAGTGCTGCCCCACTTGAAAGACCAGGCCAGTGGGGCAGCACTATAAAGTCGCCATGAGTGTGCACTGTCACAAGTCGGTACCCGTCCTATTATGACCTTAGATGTTATACTTACTTATACTTATCTCCTTCTGTTTATATATTTACGCACCATAGCCTGTTAACACACTCGACCTGTATATATGTCCTGTCATAATTATAGTGGTCATGCGATGAGGACTGATTATACCGATATTGACTCCAAAATTTATCTAGTGAGTTTTCAATGCATTTAGTGATGAAGCTTTGACTATTTTGGGTGGAAGCCTATTCCATGTGTTTTGCCGCTCTATCAAGGAGAAAGTTGCTAAGACGTAAAACAATAGCAACCAACCAACCATGTATTCTACATCGTTGTTTAAGTGTGCGGTGTGCGTTGTCTGTGACCTAAGATTATTTTTATGCGCGTGCCCACAGCCCAGTGAAGGACCGAGTGGTGGTAAACGACCGGTGGGGCCAAGGCATCGCTTGTCACCATGGAGATTTCTACACCTGCCATGACAAGTACAACCCAGGTAGGTCACATCGTCATCATCATCAACATCATCACCACCAGAAGGGATGCCTAATGAGTTGAGCGTCCGTCTCCCGTTTTGGTAGATCGTGGGATTCAAACCCCTGGACGAGTCAAACAAATTACCTTAAAATTGATACTTGTCGCTTCATAGCCATGCGCTCAGCATTATTACGATAAGGTATGGACTGGTTAGCTCAGTGTCAGGATAATGTAACTGAGTGGGATATCAGGTTATGGTGCTGACGGCCTGATTTCTCAGTGGGGCAGCACTATAAAGTCACCATGAGTGTGCACTGTCACAAGTTGGTACCCATCTTGATATGACCTTAGATGGCAGGATGTAAAATTCCAACACAACACTTGTCATCAGTCGGTCAGGAATAGACATGAACTTCAGTCATGTTTATTTCTCATGGGGCGTAGGTAGTGAAGTACTGCCCCAGGTCCTTCTTCACCGCAGAACTGTCTGGTGAATGGTTTGTTTAATTAGCCGCTTTTGAAAATCTATGTTGATACACCGCCTAGTTACTTCAGCAATCATAGCCGTTCGAGAAGTTAGACTTCACCCCTGCCTATAGAAAGCCAGCCATCTCCCTTTCTTAGCTTGTTCTTATAATTTATATATTCTACTAGAAGAATTAATGAAACAAAACTTTGCAATTATGTGTATTATAATGGATTATATATAATTTTACCTCGGTAAACAGCCTCAGGCTAGCCTCAGGCTAGGGAGAGGTAAGCACGTCCGGTACCAGCAATTAGCATATACAACTCACGACTGGATAACGTGTCGTTGGGTTGCTCCGGCAAAATTAGTCTACATACAAGCAAATACGCAGTAAGTATAATAAAAACTGTGGTTAGCTTAATTATGATGCATTAGAGCATCAATATGGAAAGTTTAGACTTTCGTTGGTCCAATTTGGACGAGTTATTTGGTTATAAACAACCAAGGATAGAACACTCGAGTGGGTTTCGCGAAGGAACCAAACCGGTCATTAGCGGTTATGTCAACACCCGGGTCACCGTGTGACTATGGGTAGAGATGTGGGTTTCGCCCTATCTCATGTGGAAATTCTCTCGTACTCTAATAGAGAGTAATGTTGGAGATGCTCCTGGGTTTCTTTTATAGACTCCCCTAGACAAAACTTTTTCAGGCGTTTCTCCGAGTTTCGTAGCATTTTCTCCAACTTGTTGACGTAGTAGTCACAGGTGGGAGAAGTGTGCGGAACAGAGGGATGGGCGGGCCGATACACTGGTCCCGACCCCGCGTAAGGTTTGGGCTTGACCCACAACCCACGCACAAATTTAGCTTATTACGCCTGTGTTATAACGGTATAAACACGTTCTCTAACACCAATAGATGTCCAAATGAGTTTGAAACAACCATATTGTGACATATATATATACCGGGACTGACCAAAAATATTTGTTTCAGCTCCCGATGGCCACGAAGCGGAGTAAGCGCGGTGCAGCAGCAGCCGAGGGGCGTGTTCCGAGTGGAGTGGACGAGGAGTACGACTCCTCACCCGTGTTGTCGGCAGGGCCGTCGACACAGCCCCGGGCGCATATCCTCTCCGACCCGGACGAGGACGCAGTGCCTGATGTGCCTGCGCCTCCAGATTGGGAGGCTCGCTTTGCAAGATTGGAAAGCCACATCTTGACTGCCAAATCGCCTGTGTCTCGGAAGCGGCGTAGGCCGAGTGTCCAAGAGGATTCATTTGAGGATTTCTTGGACACAGACTCGGCGGTGGAGCTTAAGGCTCCTCCTCCTCCTTCTCCTAAACGGAGGAAGAAGAAGAAACAGGTGATTTCTTCGGGTGATGAATTCACCAAGGAGCGGGCAGAGACTGGTTTGCGCAAAAAGCGGAAGACTAAGTCCAAAAAAGAAGAAAGGAAGAGGAAATATTCTTCTTCTAGTCGTCCACTGAGTCTACTTCTACGGAATCAGACTCAACACCATATATGAAGGGGTCTATGCGGACATTGGCACTAAAGTGGCTAAGAAGGTGGAGAAGCCAAAGGCTAAGCGGGTTAAAACCACTACGCTTATGCGCGAGACCGTGAATGGTCATTTTCGCACGTTCAAACCGGCGGAGGTTATCTCCAAGTTAGGAGATGAGTTAACAGGCATAAAGGGTGTTCCCAACTCCATCATTAAAGAAATGGATCGGGATGTCAATATGACGGATGACCGTAAGAAGTTTGAGGATGTGTTGCACACAGTGCATAAGGCAGTGTTGGCTACCCTAACAGCTATTGTTCCTGTGGCTAATAGGATGCAGAGTGAAAATAAGTTCTCGTCTTTGGCTAAGACAATGGACAAAGGCATTGCAGTGCTAGCGGCGGCAGGTAATTACCTGTCGTTTCGAAGATATGAAAATGTCTTCAAGTCAGTTTGCACAGATGCTGGCAAAGAAGTGGCTCGCTCTAAGAAGGTTACCGATAATGAGGGGAAGGAGTTTACGCTTTATCTTGCTCCAGAGCCGATTAAAGGGAAACCTTTAGATAACACCAAGATGTTTGGCGGTCAACTACAATACCTCTATAAAGAGGTAGAGACTGCAGCCAAGAGTGGCAAAAACATGGATGGCAAGAAGAAACAGGAAGTTCCTCGTTTCAAAAAGTCACGAGGGGATTTTCGTCCACGACGGTTCACCAGAGGAACCAGACCGAGTTCAAACTTCGGTCAAGGGTTTCGGGGCCGGGGCGCTCGCCCAGGCTGGACCGACAACACCGCACGGCCAATAGGTCGAGGGTTCAACTCGTCGAGACCTTTCCCCAGGGGCGGGTCCAAGTAGAGGTCCAAACACAAACCTTACAAGTCCCTGCAGCCTCTAAAAACACACAAACTGTAAGCAACTTTGTGGCTGGTAATATTAGTAATCATATTTCTGAGTGGCACAAAATTACTAGTGACCAAGAAATTATAGAAATAGTTAGGGGTGTTCACATTCCCTTTACACAAATTCCTGTACAAAGTATAATACCTTTTCCATATAACATTCAACCAGTTGAACGAGACGCACTAACTAAACAGGTACATAAATTCTTTGAGAAAGGAATTATACAAAAAGTGACACACTGTTCAGGACAGTTTATTTCAAACATTTTCTCGAGACCGAAGCCTAATGGTGATGTTCGAATGATCCTGGATTTAACAATCCTTAATAAAAGGGTGGAATATCGACATTTTAAAATGTTCTCTCTAGATACGGCACGAGATCTGATTACACCAGATGCGTGGATGGCTAGTGTTGATTTACAGGATGCATATTATACGCTTCCCATAATGGAACAATACCGAAAATTTCTTCGATTTATTTGGGATAACCAACTCTATGAGTTTACCTGCATGCCGAATGGCTTAGCTTGTGCGCCACGTTTATTTACTAAATTGCTTAAACCTGTTTTCTCGGTAATGGCGAGGAAGGGTCACATAATGTTTCCATACATAGATGATTCTTTTATTATAGCATCAACACAAATTGGTTGTGTGAATGCAGTTTTGGATTTATGTGCATTACTCACTAAATTGGGGTTTTATGTACATCAACAAAAGTCAGTGTTTAAACCAACAAAACAACTCAAATGTTTAGGGTTTATTCTGGATACACAGTCCCTTACAGTGTCGATAACAGAACAAAAACTAATTAAGTTTATGACTACAGCGACTCAGCTTATTAAGTTATCAAAGCCAAAAATTAGACAGGTTGCTGTTCTTATTGGCATAATGACATCATATGCACCTGCTGTGTTATATGGGAAGGCCCATATTAAGTCGCTAGAAATAGATAAAAATTTAGCGTTAACACGAACTAAAGGCAATTTTGAGCGAAAGATGTTTATTTCGCAAGAAGGGTTACAGGATATTGGATGGTGGATGCAACATATAGCAAGTTCACCAAATCCAATCCGCATGGCGGAACCTAATACAGTAATTACTACTGATGCTTCGTTAGAAGGTTGGGGAGCTCATCGAGATGGGGTCACAACAGGAGGTAGATGGCTTGATGATGAAAAATCAGACTATATTAATGCACTAGAATTGCGTGCTATTTATCTGGGCTTACGTAGTTTAGTAAAGATAAATAAATCACAGGTTAGAATACTAACTGATAATACTACTGCCATGGCATATATTCGTAACATGGGTGGAACCAAATCAAAGTCTTGCAATCAGTTATCTAAACTGATTTGGAACTGGGCACAGGCTCAACAAGTCTGGCTGACTGTAGCGCATATTCCAGGGTCACAAAATACACTTGCAGATTATAAAAGTAGAAATTTCCATGACCATTTAGAGTGGTCTCTCTCTACACCTTTGTTTAACTTCGTTTGTGAAAAATGGGGTACACCTGAAGTTGACTTATTTGCATCACGAAATAATAACAAGTTACCCTGTTATGTTTCTTGGCATCCTGAACCGGATGCTTGGAAAGTAGATGCGTTTGCTATTACCTGGGAAAATAATTATTTTTATATTTTCCCACCATTTAGCATTATCAGCCGAGTAGTGAGAAAAATCGGCTTGGAAGGGACACATGCGATACTGGTGGTGCCCGATTGGGACACGCAACCTTGGCTGCCAGCAGTTTCACAACTGGCAAAAGATCGTATACGATTCCCAAGAAAACTCGGGAATCTGACGCACCACGGACCGCTAGTGGTTCACGGCGACGTGTCAACGACGCCCCTATTGGCATTCCTTTTCTAAGGAAGCAGCTACAGCAATTTGGATTGGACAGAATTACTGAGGATAGGATGCCTGGAGGCCAGGAACTGTCAAAATGTATACAACCTATTTAAAGAAATGGGGTGTACATTGTTTGTTAATGAAAGTTAAGCCAACAAATCCAAAGATTTCACAAGTAGCTCGTTTTCTTCGTTCTCTAGAGGATGAAGGACTTTCCTTTGGATCGATTAATGCGGCGAGGTGTGCGTTATCAATTATATTACCTAGAATTGATGGCGAAACAGTTGGAAAACATTATGTTATTTGTTATTTACTTCGTTCAATTTATCAAAGGAATCCTCCAAAACCAAAGTATAGTCGGTTTTGGGATGTTTCTATAGTATTTAAGTTGTTTCAGGCTTGGCCTCACAACTCGTGGTTAGATATAAAACAGTTAGGTTTTAAGGTCGCGGTCCTGTTATTGTTAGTAACCGGACACAGAGGACAGACGATTGTTGCTTTATCCTTAACTGGATTAGAAATAGACAAGGAACAAGCTACGTTTGATTTAGAAAAATTGCTTAAATCGAACACGTTAGGTGACCCTTTATCAACGGTTCACTTAGACTGTTTTCCGAATGATCGGAAATTATGTGTTGTGTCGGCCATACGGGCTTATATATACAAGACAAAGGATTTACGTGCATCACAACAACTATTAGTGAGCTTTATAAAGCCACATAAGGCGATTTCACGAGACACACTTGCCAGATGGACAATTACGGTGTTGAAATTGGCTGGAGTGGATACGAGTAAATACTCTTCCCACTCAACTAGAGGAGCCATGGTCTCCAAGGCACGGGTGCTTGGTATTTCTGTGAAAAGAATACTAGCGCATGCAGGCTGGAAGACGGCTAAGTCGTTTGCAAAACATTATAATAAACGACTAGAAAAGCCTACCGGCGTTGCAAAGCGTCTTCTCGCCAACTAACAAGAATAGGTGAGAACAAAAATTTAGAATGTTATAATAATAAGAAAGAATGATATTAAGGATAAAAATGAATTATGTAAAGGTCTCCCTAGCCTGAGGCTAGCCTGAGGCTGTTTACCGAGGTAAAATAGTATAGTTATACGAGTCTTACCTTGGTACAGATGATGGATAACTGTTGTTTTACCGAGGTATAAGCCTCGGATAGATGTGGGCTAGGGCCCTCCCGCCACACCCTGCCACATCTATTCCGTTGGTGTACCTTTTCGGTAAAGTAATAGTATCCATTGTTTGAAAGTCATTTTTATCCTCAATAAGTAGGTTAAGATTGCTGGTACCGGACGTGCTTACCTCTCCCTAGCCCACATCTATCCGAGGCTTATACCTCGGTAAAACAACAGTTATCCATCATCTGTACCAAGGTAAGACTCGTATAACTATACTATATAACGTAACATAGCAGAATCCAAGGTTTATATATATATATATGTTTATTATCGCACATTCGATATTACATGTATTCGAAGTCGCACACCCACCTTGATCAGGAGTGCCCGAATGGGGCGCCACCTGCGGAGCGCAAATTGTACCAATACGTGACCGTATGTTTGTCACTTGGTCTGTAATTTTCTTTTTTATGTAGGTAGGGCGTATAATTCCCCTGCCAGAGAACTATTAATAAATAGGCTCAGCCCAACTCTGTCTTCTTCCTTATTTGCCGGAGTGGTTATAGGTGGCATAATTCCAAACAATATTGAATACAGGTGAGTTTAAAGGGGCGGTAGCATGATTGATACAACTCTACTAATTCACAATTATCTATCCTCCTACTAGTCCTAGCAATCTATAAAGCCATATCAGGAAGCTAAGACCAGAGCCCTCTTTTGTATACATCAAATCTCTGTGGCGGAGTGGTTAGAGTGTGACTTTTTTCTAGGTCAGACTCCTAATCTGAGGGTCGGCGGTTCGATTCCCCGTGCTCCCAACTCTGCCAATTTGGATTTCCACCGCTGTGTATAACTTACAGCATCATCATAGGCCGGTTGCTCTCATACCATGTCTATATGGTGTGGGAGGTTAAAAATCCCTTGGGTCGGTAAAAATGTAGGCTCGGGCTTTCTATCGACCAGCAGTGGAATGAGGAAGACCAGTCGTCTATTACCCAAATTTCCCCTGCTTAAACAACTAATGGCCAAAAAAAAAAAAAAAAATCAATATGAAGATAAGTTAAGGGTCATCCAACATTTTCAAGGTAGTACAAAGAGTACTACTTTTCCAGACTCCCTCTCCCCTGCCCCCCCCCCCCCCCCTCCCCAAGTCCACATCAACCAGGGATGAAAGATCTTCGCGATTCCGCAGATTTCCGGGATTTTTCAATCCCGAAGCACCATCAGCGTATACTAATATGTGGTGCTGCAACTGCAGCACTATCAGCGTACACTACTAATACATGCTTCAAATGGCGCAGCACTATCAGCGTATACCAATATATATGTAACCCGACTTCCGGGAATTTTCCGCGATTCCCTGACAATGCTAAACCTATGGGGGAATATCAGCATTTCCGCTTTTTTTCCCCGGAGACCACGTTCATCCCTGATTGTTATATCGACATTTTACTACAGATCCAGGTGGGGTTTCCGAATGAGTTGAGCACCTGCCTCCCGTTTTAGTAGATCATGGAATTCAAACCCAGGTCGAGTCAAACCAATGACTTACAAATTTATACTTGTCACCACATAGCCTGGCATTCAGCATTGCTAGGATAGGGCAAGGAACAGTAAGATGAGGACGACCAAATGTCCCTGTTAGAAAATTCCCCTGCTTAATCAACTAATCCACACACACAAAAAAAGAGGAAAAAGTATCGTAATAACAGTACTGATTAAATACAGAGTTGAAAAGCCTGCGCTCTACTGATTCTGCCACCGCGTCCGGTATACAACCTTAGATGCTGCGAGGAAAATGTAAAGCTTGTTTTATTTAACGACGCCTCTAGAGCACATTGATGTCCAATAGCCAATGATAAAAATCAAACATATGGTCATTCTGACATATTTCTTTGGAGGAAACTCGCTGCTGCCACATAGGCTACTCTTTCCGCTAAGCAGCAAGGGGTATTATATATGCACTTTCCCACAGACAGGACCGCACATACCACAGCCTTTGATGAACCAGTTGTGGACTACTGGTTGTAGATGCTGCTAGAACGTAAAACAACAAAATAAACAAACTCTACCAGACCTCTCATGTCCGTCATTTCTCTATAGGCGTGCTCCAAAAGCACAAGTGGGAAAACGCCATGACAGTTGACCGCAGTTCATGGGGGTACCGGCGGGACGCCAAGATAGCCGATATCCTCACTATGGACGAGCTGGTGGGCACCCTGGTGGAGACAGTCAGGTCAGTCAGTCTGTGTGCGACTCGTCATGACACTGAGTGACCACTCACTGACCTCTACACACGTGGCACATTGACAAGAGTGGTGTTTCCTTAATTCCCCCATCCCCTGCGTAAGGCGTGACACTCCACTCGCTCGGAATTAAACAAATATTTGTTTAGCTGATTCTAGAATTGGTGCTAAATTTAATTTCTTTTTCTCTTTAAAGTTGCACAGTCCGATGGTTTAGAGTTTCTGTCATTTTCTGAGATAAATACATTAGATTGACCGCTATAGACTACCCCACTGTAGTTTGAAGTAACTTTTATTTTAGATGGTTAATTTTGGAGATATTTGAAGTCAACCATTCAAAATTAATTTTGGCAAGCATGCCAAAACTCTGACACCATAGGCATCTGCAGTAACAGGTTCTCTTAAATTGCATCCGTATTCCCTTCAGTGTGATGACACATGTTTAATGAGTGCACCAGTATCTAAGTTAGCTATGTAGAATCAAATCTAGATAATTGTTTTGGTTTTGAAAATTTGATATTTTCATCGGACTATGCAACTTTAATAATGCAAAGGAGAATCAACCACCATTTTTGTGTCCTAATTAATTTTTATTAATTTTTTTATTAATGCAAATGTGAATCAGTCATCCTTTAACAAAAATGTTTTCCCCTCCCCTCGCCCCGAATTCAGAGTTGTTATTAATGCAAAGGTCAATCAGCCATCCTTTAACAACAAAAATTGTTTTACCCTCCCCTCCCCCCGTACCCCCCCCTCCCCTCGCCCCGAAACACTGGATTCAGAGTTGTTCATATTTTACCCAGCTGCGGGGGCAACATGTTGATGAACATCGGTCCGACGGCGGACGGACGCTTCGTGCCCGTGTTTGAGGAGCGTCTCCGCCAGATGGGGCAGTGGCTGGGTGTGAACGGTGGCGCCATCTACGGGACAAAGCCGTGGGCGCACCAGAACGATACCGTCACGAAGGGCGTTTGGTAAGAAGACTGCAGTCTGTTTGTCTGTATATATCTATATGTGTGCATCTGTCTGTGGTGGTATCTATCTGTGGTTGTATCTATCTGTTTGTATGTCTGTGTAGCTGTATCTATCAGTCCGTGTGTATATGTGTGTGTCTATCTGTGTGGCTGTATCTATCTATATGTGTGTATCTATCTGTATGTGGCTGTATCTGGATGTGGCTGTATTTATATGTCTGTGTGTATCTATATGTATGTGTGTATCTGTCTATGTGGCTGTATCTATCTGCGTGTTTGCATGGATCTGTTTATATATATATTTAGCTTTAAGAATCATCATCATCATCATCATCATCATCATCATCAGTCAGGATGTGTTCATTCTATCTGGAATATTCATTATTGTTTGTCGCCAGCATGTGGTCTTTTAATTCTTTGCAAACATTGTGAAACTCTTACTCTTAGTATGATCAATAATTATCGATCATTGAGTAATCTCCTACCAGATGATAATAATACCGACACCCCAAAGCCGGAAGCTAAGGACTAACACTTGTATATATATACACATAAACAATACCCATACTCATAGAGGTGGAAAATGAAATCACCAAAATCCAGCAAACGGAAATAAATTGTTGAACTTCGCTACACAGCAAACAGGGTGAACGACAGTGATTGGTTAATAATATACTCATATTGAGTCGCATAATAATAAATAATTCTCCGAGCATTTATATGTATGTCAAGTTTGTAATTCCGAACTTCCATGTTTATGCCAAATTGGGTATTTCTATTAATTTTGAATGAAATCGAAGTTTTGTACTGCGCGTACATTTTTGTTTTGCTGCTGATGCCGTTTTCAGCGCGCAGTCTATAGACAGTTTCCTAATTCCCACTAATGTGGGCGGGGGTTGCTTATTCATATTAAAAATAAATGAATCGATTTAATCTGGATACTATCCGGGAGGGTATTGGTATTGGTGATTGGATCCACTGATTTGGATATTTACAATATAATATATATATATGTGTATTGGAGATATGTTATATCTTTTTGAAAAAAGAAGAGAGAAAACAAAGGAAGAAAGAAGTGTTTAAAGACAATTCTAGAGTCATCTTGTACATTTATTGATGCATGCTCACCAAGTGCATAATACATATGTTGAACTGGAATTGCATGCAGTTACTATTACGACAAATAGTCAATTTATATTATGCTTCTATTATCGAACAGGTTTTTAATGTGGTTATTATTGCAACTGATATTGTCATTTATGTACCAACAAATTGTAATGAACGGCCGGAAGACCAGTGCTCTGGCGCTGACAAAAGACATTATTCGCTGAATAAAATACATTTAGTAAAAAAAAAAAGGGACCACTTATCATCCGGTCACAACTGGTTTCATCAATAGCTGTTAGTGTCCAAAGTTGTCAACATGTTCACGGTCGTACAAAGTATATGGCAGCGGGAAGAGGAGCTGTCAATAAAGTATGAATTATCACTTAATAAAATGTTGATATTTTTCATCGATTTTTTTTTTTAAAGAAGAAGAAAAAAGATTGTACATTAGTGATCAAGTTGGGAAATTTCGATCGCGGACAATTGGTCTTCCTTATTCCACTGCTCCTTGCCTTGTCCTAGTTGGTTGTTGGAGTTTTACATCCTTATAGCGATATAGCGAATGGTAGACAGGAAGTGTGAACACTTATTTGTCTCTCTTTTTTGTTTTGTTGGTACATTAGTTGTCCCAAGCAGGGGAAATCCTAGTCACAGACGACTGGTCTTCCCCACTCCACTGCTGATCGATAGAAAGCCCGAACCTGCACTTTTACCGACCCAAGGGATTTTTAACCTCCCACACCACATAGACATGGTATGAGAGCAACCGGCCTTTGATGACGCTGTAAGTTATACACAGCGGTGGAAATCCAAATTGGCAGAGCTGGGGGCACAGGGAATCGAACCGCCGACCCTCAGATTAAGAGTCTGACCTAGAAAAAAAGTCAGACACTCGAGCCACTCCGCCACAGAGAACGCCACATCTAAAGTCATATCAAGACGGGTACCGACTTGTGACTGCGCACTCCTGGTGACTTTATAGTGCTGCCCTACTGGGAAATCAGACCATCAGCACAGTGGCCCAATATCCGACTCAGTTAGATTATCCTGATATTGAGCTAACCAGTCCTTGCCCTATCCTATTAATGCCATGCGCCTGGCTAGGAAGCAACAGGTATCAATTTTGTAAGTCATTGATTTGACTTGACCAGGTTTCGAACCAACCTGTTCGAATCCCACGATCTACCAAAACGGGAGACAGACGGATGCTCAACTCCTTCGGCCATCCGGTCTGCTGGTTGGTTGGTTGTTGGAGCTTTACATCCTGGCAACATCTAAGGTCATATCAGGACGGGTACCGACTTGTGACAGTGCGCACTCATGGTGACTTTATAGTGCTGCCCCTCTGGGAGAACAAGCTGCCAGCACCATGACCCAATATCACACGCGGTCACATTATCCTGACGCTGAGCCAACCAGTCCTTGGAATATTTTTCACTTTTATGTTTCCACGTCACCCTATTTTAGTGCCCCACTTTCAGAGAGAACAATGACTGACCCGCATGTTCTCTTTATCTTAAAGCTGCATAGTCCGATGAAATATCAAATTTTCAAAACCAAACCAATTATCTAGATTTGATTTAAGATATCTAACTTAGATACTGATGCACTTATTAAGCATTTGTTTCTGCGTAGAAGGCAATACTGAGTCAATTTAATAGAACCCGTTACTGCAGAAGTCTATGGTGTCAGAATTTTGGCAAGTTTGCCAAAACTAATTTTCCATGTTTGCACTCAAAATATCTCAAAAGCTTACTATTTAAAATAAAAGTAGCAATTTATTTAAATAAAAGTAACTTTAAACTAATTTAAAGTAGATACTAGTGATCGATCTAATATATTTATCTCAGAAAAAATACAGAAATTCAAAACCTGTGCAACTTTAATTTCAGGTACACCTCCAAGAAGACCGCTACCGGCACCACCGTCTATGCCATCGCGCTCACCTGGCCGTCCGGCTCTCTGACCCTCGGAGCCGTCACAGCCTCCCCTGGCACGACCGTCGTCTCCCTGCTGGGGCTGCCCGGCACACTGCCCTACAAGGTCCGGGGGAGCACCCCCGGCATCGTCGTCGATGTGTCCGGTGTGCCGGCTGGGCGGCGCCCAGGGCAGTGGGGCTGGGTCTTCCAGCTAGATCACGTGACCCCGACCGCACACCCTAGGACTGGGAAGGCGCTCAAGTGGCACAGTCTAAGGAATAGCAATCGCGTAGTTGTCAACCTTTAATTGATTTACGGAATGAGAGTCGCATGGTTGTCAACCTCTAATTCAGCTATGAAATGGCAATCACGTTGTTGTCAACGTCTAATTGAGTTATGGAACGGTAATCGTGTGGTTGTCAACCTTTAATTGATTTACGGAATGAGAGTCGCATGGTTGTCAACCTCTAATTCAACTATGAAATGGCAATCACGTTGTTGTCAATGTCTAATTGAGTTATGGAACGGTAATCGTGTGGTTGTCAACCTTTAATTGATTTACGGAATGAGAGTCGCATGGTTGTCAACCTCTAATTCAGCTATGGAACAACACCATGTCTAATTGAGTTATGGAACGGTAATCGTGTGGTTGTCAACCTTTAATTGATTTACGGAATGAGAGTCGCATGGTTGTCAACCTCTAATTCAGCTATGGAATGGCAATCACGTTGTTGTCAACGTCTAATTGAGTTATGGAATGGTAATCGTGTGGTTGGCAACCTTTAATGCATCTATGGAATAGCAGTCTATTCCATCCTCTGGACAGTGCTTTAAAAGTTGCATAGTCCAATCGATTTGGAGTTTTTGAGTGTATATTAAATTGACCATTATAATCTATTCATGATTACTCTGAACTAACTTGGCCAGATTGGCCTGTTTTTTTGTGTGTGTGTGTTTTTTTTTTTTTGCGGTTTCTCAATTTTAACGCTTCCTCTAGTAGGTGTGTGAAAGTATGTTCTTGTAAACTCAGAATCATTCCTTATATGCGGCACCACTTGAAAAGTTTAGCGTCCGTATGGGGGCCTGGAAAGTCTTGAACGTCATTTCCCCCATTTCGCAGCACTGAAAAGCCTTGAATTTAAACCTACTTTCGGTTAAACTATCCTCACTGATCTAAATTAGTCTGAAATCGCCATTTGCCATTGTTTTTTACCCTCGAAATCCAAATGAAAAGAGTCTTGAATTCCTAAATAAACTGCTTTGAAAAGTCTTGAAATAGCCTTGAATTCCATATCTTCACATGTGTACGGACCCTGTCAGTTGGCTATGCAAGATGAAATCAATGTAAACATTTTCGTTTTGAAAATATATTGATATTGGAATGTCAGTCGCGGAACGGATCAATGACTTCATGCGTTGAGTTCATTCATTGAGTTTAAACTGACTTCATAGAATTACATTTTAAAATCTCGATTTGTTGTTGCTAATTTTGAGAAGGATATCAATATGAACTGATCCTTGAATATATCAAACACTTGTTGATTTTAGATTATTATAAACTTGAATGAATGTAACATGATATGGCCAGAAGACCAGTGCCTCGGCGCTGAAAAAATACCTTTATTCGCTGAATAAAATGATCATTTACCAAAATAAAATACATGTGCAGTCCTGATGGCAATGTGTAGAACTTATATCTATCTATAATTTATATTCAACACCTGAGAAGTATCAACAATGAATGTGCAATAGTCGAATATAGATTGAAGGCATATAGATGCAGTTCAAACTGACTATTATATTATACAATGTACTGCCTCATTCTGCAACTAGCTCGCTGCTACTACTACATGCTTTGACTACACCTGGGCTGCGTTCAGGCTCCGTCTCGGAGGCGCCACGGAGGCGCCTGTGACGTCAGGCTAATCTGAACGACAACAGCAGTTGGTCGCCTCGAAAATGGCCGCCCCCATGGCGGCGGCCATTTGCAATGGACAAGCTGTGCTGTAATTGGCTGAAAGCACTAAATGCGGCGGCCATTTTCGAGGCGCTTTTCATCTCCAGTCTGAAAAGGGAGGCGTCTCGGAGACGTCGCCGAGATGGACCCTGAACGGAAATAGGCCAAAAAGCGTCGCCGAGGCGCCTCCGAGACGGACCCTGAATGCGGCCCAGCTAGTCAACAAATGACCGTCCCACTGTCCACTGTGGCCCACAAGGTCCTTAACAACAAATTAAATAAGTTTAGGAACTGCATTACATTTATCGATGTATTTAGCGAGCTGACCTTCGATTCAATTATGTTCAAATCTAGATTATGAAGCGAAACGAAACAATAGAAGCCTTCAACTCACTTGCCACTTGGGGGCAGGCCCCCTTACATCTTAACAACAAATTAAATCAGGTTATTTAGACAGAATATCGCAGTCTCCAATGACACTAATTCGACACCGCTTTAGAACATTACTGAAATTCAAAATGTTTCTAGGCTGTGTAAACTTTAAAATAATTACCAATTCCAGCTTGGGTGTAAACTGAGATGCCCATTATTTATCAGATTTTCTTTCGTTAAATTTATTGTAGACAAAATAAAAGTGAATATTAAAGTAAAATCCCATATTGTTTATTTGTTTGTTGGAGTTTTACATTATGGTAACATCTAAGGTTATATGATGATGGGAACAAACTTGTGACAGTGGGCACTCATGGTGACTTTATAGTGCTGTCACATATCCTATTAATGCCGAGCGCCAGGAAGAAACAAGTATAAATTCTATAAGACATTGGTTTGACTTGAACAGGATTCAAACTCCCAACCTTCCACATGGGAAACTTGCGCTTTTACTGATTCGGCCACCATGTCTGGTATATATATTTGTATGATATGTATAAGCATTATTCAAGTATAAAGGCACAGAATGGAATTATTATTATCCATTGTCACTGTACATGCTACTCTGTGGGTTGGCTTCCTGTCCCCCTGTCCACGTCCTGGCAACATCTAAGGTCATGAGGATGGGTACCGACTTGTGACAGTGCATGCTCATGGTGACTTTATAGTGCTGCCCCACTGGGAGATCAGGCCACCAGCACATGACCTGATATCCCACTCAGTCACATTATCCTGTCATCAAGCCAATCAGTCCTTGCCCTATCCTATTAATGCAGAGTGCCAGGCTAGGAAGCGACAAGTATCAAGTCATTGACCTAGAAAAAAGTCAGACACTCTCACCACTCCGCCACAGAGAACGCTTTATTCGGGTCCCAACAATACCATCGTAACCATATTCTAACTCCATATACCAACTTCCTCCCTAAATGGACCAGTTAATGCAGGTATTGCAATACCTCAGGGAGTTTGATGCCCCTGCCCTGCAGAGTTGTAAACCACTACCTTGTGGTACAGGTTCTTGACAGAACCGAATGCTAAGGGAGCAAACCCTGAACAGAAAACCATGTCACTGTGGCAAGAAAAAAAAAGATCTTTATTTTCCTGTAAAAACCTAAGTTATCGATTATTCCATTCAGAAATGGTGGTTAATTGAACATTTTTATTTAAAATAGATAGAAAAAGAATTTATTCAAGAACAAAATATGAATATATGGCCTGTATCATTGGCAACAAAATTATACCATTGGCATGATGCTAGCTCTCGTGAATGGGCGCCGGAGGTTTGAAGAAGCAGTGTAAAATTTCATGCATAAGTTAGTTGAAACAAAAGGTGATTTTCTACAAAAATGGACTTCACAAAGCATTGATTTTCTTTAGCTGAGCAAAGTCATATCCTAATGTGGATGGTACTATTAGAAAGAAGAAATATAAAGCTTTATTTTGCTTTAGATTTTATTTCAATTGGTGAAAAACTTAGAACACACCAACAGATTGAAAATGATGAATTTTAAGGCTCCACACACAGATTATTGGTGGATTGGCAAGGCACTTGGGATACTACTACTACACTATTAATGCAGAGCGCCAGACTAGGAAGCAACTAGTAACAATTCTATTAGTCATTTGTTTGACTCGGCCAGGATTCGAACTCCCAACCTTCCATATGGGAAGCTTGTGCTCTTAATGATTCAACACATCCGGTATATATATATATCTGGGTGATATGTATATGTGATGTATAAGCATTATACGAGTATAAAGGCATGGAAGGGAATTATTATTATTATCCATTATTGTCACTGCAAATGCTACTCTGTGGGTTGGCTTCCCCCCCCTCCCCCCTGTTCTGGTCCTGGAAACATCTAAGGTCATATCAGGATGGGTACTGACTTGTCACAGTGCACACTCATGATGACTTTATAGTGCTTCCCCACTGGGAGACCAGGCCACCAGCACCATGACCCAATATCCCACTCAGTCACATTATCCTGACACTGAACCAACCAGTCCATGCCCTATTTTATTAATGCCAAGTGCCAGGCTAGGAAGCGACAAGTATAAATTTTGTAAGTCATTGGTTTGACTCGACCGCAAATTGAAAACCTGACCTTCGCTTGGGAAGCCTGTGCACTCTACTGATTCGGCCATTGCGTCCAGTCACTTATAACTATCTTACGTTTGTACTGGGCATTAGTGACGGAGGCTGGTTAATCGGTGGGAGGGACAGGTGAGAAACCAGCGGATGTAAAGACGTCCACCAGGTGGCGGTATACACTCGGGTCATCTATCGTAGCCGGTATCTGGAAGGACATAAGACACAAGATCAGTTCTTATTCTGGACAGTGACTAACACTGAGTCTGAGGCAGACACCCTATAAGGCAAACAGTAACCCTATAAGGCAAACACTGACCCGATAAGGTACAGCTGCTCCCCATATAATGCATATACTCACCATATCTTAGCATATGTTACATACCACTGACTATAATGTAGACATTCACCCTATAAAGAACTGATGTTTCGCTATAATGTAAACATTCCTCCTATAAGGTACTGACACTCCCCTATAAGACAGATACTCAGCATATATTATAAGGCAGAGACTCCCCTATTATGTAGAAATTCACCCCATAAGGTAGCGATGCTCCCCTATAAGGCAGATACCCTATCAGGTACTGAAACTCACCCTATAAAGCACACAGCGTAAAGCAACCACCAATCAATCAATCAATCACCACCACCGTATAAAGCAGACACCCTATAAGGTACCAACACTCACCCTATCAGGTACTGACATTCCCCATTACGCTGTTAACACACCTTATAAGGTATTGACATTCACCCTGTCAGGTACGGACACTCCCCTATACGCTGCTAACACTCACCCTATTAGGTATTGACATTCACCCTATCAGGTACTGGCACTCCCATATAAGCTGCTGACACTTCCCCATATGCTGCTAACTCACCCTATCCGGTACTGACACTCCCTATATGCTGCTGAAACTCACCCTATCAGGTACTGACACTCCCCAATATGCTGCTAACACTCACCCTATTAGGTACTGACATTAACCCTATCAGGTACTGACACACCCTACCAGGTACTGGCGCTCCCCTATAAGCTGACACTTCCCTATATGCTGCTAACTCACCCTATCAGGTAGTGACACTCCCCATTACGCTGTTAATGCTGCAGTCACACTACGACGACGACAGCCCAGCGACAGCGACTTCCGGTCTGTCGTCGAGTGACGTCGGGTGTCGCTCGACTGTCGCCTAATTGTCGCGGAAGTGTCGCCGCGACACCTCCGCGTCACCTCCATTTTCTCGACTGTCGCCAGGTTGTCGTCGGCTTTTTGGACATGTTGAAAAACTTCGACGACACCCGACGACAGCCGGTGTCGCTCGGCTGTCGCTACGGTGTCGGTACAGTGTCGATACGGTGTTGTCTTTGCCGTTAAGGTGTCGTCTTTGTCTTTAAGCTGTCGTCACTTCTCTCTCCATAGCAGCTGTATGTGTGTCTCTGTGTCTATGTGTGTGTCTCTGTGTGTGTGTCTCTGTCTCTCTGTGTGTGTCTCTGTGTCTCTATGTGTGTGTCTCTGTGTGTGTCTCTGTGTTGTGTCTCTGTGTGTGTCTCTGTGTGTGTGTCTGTGTGTGTGTCTCTTTGTCTCTGTGTGTGTCTCTGTGTCTTTGTGTCTCAGTTGCTGTGTGTGTGTCTCTGTGTGTGTATCAGTGTGTCTCTGTGTCTCTATGTGTGTATCTCTGTGTCTCTGTGTGTGTGTCTGTGTGTGTGTCTCTGTGTCTGTGTGTGTGTCTCTGTGTGTGTCTTTGTATGTGTCTCTGTGTCTGTATGTGTGTCTCTGTGTCTATGTGTGTGTCTCTGTGTGTGTCTCTGTGTTGTGTCTCTGTGTCTGTGTGTGTCTGTGTGTCTCTTTGTCTGTGTGTGTCTGTGTGTCTCAGTTGCTGTGTGTGTCTCTGTGTGTGTATCAGTGTGTCTCTGTGTCTCTATGTGTCTATGTGTGTGTCTGTGTGTGTCTGTGTGTGTCTTTGTGTGTGTCTCTGAGTCTGTATGTGTGTCTCTGTGTCTATGTGTGTGTCTCTGTGTGTGTGTCTCTGTGTCTTTGTGTCTCTGTTGCAGACACACAGAGACACAAACAGACACACACAGACACATACACACAGAGACACACACACAGACACACAGAGACACACACACAGACACACAGAAACACAGAGACACACACACAGACACACACACAGACACACACAGAGACAGTCACACACACAGAGACACACACAGATACACACACACAGACACACACACAGAAACACAGAGACACACACACACCGACACAGACACAGAGACACACACAGACACAGAGACACACACCACGACACACACAGAGACACACACACAGACACAGAGTCACACACACAGACACACACACACAGACACTGTCGTCCCGCTGTCGTCCCGTCTGTCGTCCCGATGTCGTCGGGCTGTCGTCCGATTGTCGTCCAACTTGGCCCGAATTTGCATATGTCGTCGGGTTTTCACAAAATCCAAGTCGCTGGGCTGTCGTCACCCCCTTGTCGTCGTAGTGTGACTGCTACATAACACTCACCTTATAAGGTACCAACACTCACCCTATCAGGTACTGACACTCCCTATATGCTGCTAAAACTCACCCTATCAGGTACTGACACTCCCCAATATACTGCTAACACTCACCCTATTAGGTACTGACATTAACCCTATCAGGTACTGACACACCCTACCAGGTACTGGCACTCCCCTATAAGCTGCTGACACTTCCCTATATGCTGCTAACTCACCCTATCAAGTACTGACACTCCCCATTACGCTGTTAACACTCACCTTATAAGGTACCAACACTCACCCTATCAGGTACTGACACTCCCTATATGCTGCTAAAACTCACCCTATCAGGTACTGACACTCCCCAATATACTGCTAACACTCACCCTATTAGGTACTGACATTAACCCTATCAGGTACTGACACACCCTACCAGGTACTGGCACTCCCCTATAAGCTGCTGACACTTCCCTATATGCTGCTAACTCACCCTATCAAGTACTGACACTCCCCATTACGCTGTTAACACTCACCTTATAAGGTACCAACACTTACCCTATCAGGTACTGACACTCCCCTATATGCTGCTAAAACTCACCCTATCAGGTACTGACACTCCCCATTACGCTATTAATGCTCACATCATAAGGTATTGACATTCATCCTATCAGGTACTGACACTCCTATACACGCTGTTAACACTTACGCTATAAGATACTGACACACCCTATAAGCTGCTGACACTCACCCTATAGGCCTTCCCGGCCAGCATGGCTGCGATGGTGCTCCTGGCGATCTTGC
This sequence comes from Branchipolynoe longqiensis, assembly GCA_030323885.1. Lineage (NCBI taxonomy): Eukaryota > Metazoa > Annelida > Polychaeta > Phyllodocida > Polynoidae > Branchipolynoe > Branchipolynoe longqiensis. The sequence continues at coordinate 27,276,290 of CM059202.1, read as the reverse complement.
CCGAGCGCGTCTTGGGAAGCTTCTGGACGACAACAGCGTTCTTGAAGCTGGCGACCGGCCCCACCACCTCCCGCACCTTCTGCACCACCTCCCTCACCAACTCCTCATCAGGCCTGGTCACACCTGCACACCACCCACACAATTATAAGCGACACAATAAGTAACGGGCAGGTGGATAGGTTGGTTTTTGGGAGTTTTATGTCCTGGAAAACATCACCACAGCTGAAGGCATCACTAAGTGCAGGTTATTTGTTTGTTTGTTTAACGACCCCCCAGCACAAAAACTAAACGCCGGCTATTGGGGGTCATTCAGTGGTTAAACATATCTGAGTAAAACATTACATTTCAAACGGGTAAAATAGAGCACAGAAATGCATGCCAAAAGAGCGTACAACTATGGTAAAATCACAAGTGGTGTATGATAAATAAAATCAACAGTAAAAGGCTTTGCAAGTTAAAAATGGAAAATTAATTTAGGGTAAAAACCAGTTTCTCTCAAGAATTTAATAATGCGTTTCGGATGGAATCGGAACGCTAACTGCGGGTTAATAAATTGGTAAATGCAATGGTTATTTAAAAGTGTGAATTCAAAGTTGCATGTTGCGATGAAACATATTTTTTCCAAACTAAAACACTTACCTACCTTTGATTCTATATATCTAACTTAGATACTGGTGTATTAACTAATGATTCGGGACAGCACATATGGAATAATCAGTGAATTTATGACCCATCCCTTTGTACACCTACTTTGAGACAGACATTAGGCAAGTGAAGCAACTAATCAATTAGATTGATTGGTAGTTGGAAGTTTTATGTCCTGGCAAAATCTAAGGTCAAAGCAGGATGGGTACCGACTTTTGACAGGGCGCACTCATGACAACTTTATACTTCTTCCCCCAGCGTGAGACTAGCGCAGGCCATCCGCACCATGAACTGATATCCCACTCAGTCACATTATCCTGACACTGAGCTAACCAGTCCTTGCCCTGTCCTAATAATGCTGAGTGCCTGGCTAGGAAGCGACAAATATAAATTTTGTTAGTCATTGGTTTAACTCGAAAGGGAATTGAAATCCCAACCTTCTGCATGGTAGGCCTGCGTTCTACCAATTCGGCCATTGCGTCCGGTGCCAGCGGACAAACTGAACCACTTCACTTATCCTTTTAGAATATTTGTCTACACAGCTCTGAGAAGGCCACAGTGAAAACACCTGTTTGGAGAATGAGGAGGCCAACTGGTATGTGTCCCTTGAGTTTGTCAGGGATCCCCACGACTGCGCAATCCGCCATGTCGGGGTGTTCGAGTATCGCCTGAAATAAACATGAACAAATTAAATAAAAACAAACAAATAAACTAAGAGAACAGATAATAAAACAAACAAACAAGTAGAACAGATAATAAAAACAATTAAACTGGTATGTGAGGAAGTTCCAGGATTGCTAGAATTAAACAAGAAGTTCCAGGATTGCTAGAATTAAACTAAATAAAAACACAAATAAACTAAGAGAATAGAAATAAAACAAACAAACAAGGAGAACAGATAATAAAAACAAACAAACTGGTATGTGAGGAAGTTCCATGATTGTTAGAATTAAACGTGAACAAACTAAATAAAACAAACTAGGAGAACAGATAATACAAACAAGCAAACTAGGAAGTCAAGAAGTTCCATGATTGCTAGAATTAAACATGAACAAACTAAATAAAAGAAACTAGGAGAACAGATAATGAAAACAAACAAATTAGGAAGTCAAGAAGTTCCAGGATTGCTTGAATTAAAAAGAACAAACTAAATAAAATCAAACAAACTAGGAGAACAGATTCGGCCAAGTGAGAATGTTCAAGGATTGCCTGAAATAAACATGAACAAATTAAATAAAAAGAAACAAACTAAGCTAACAGATATGAACACACAATATATATATATATATATGTGTGATATATATGGTATTATATGAGAATAAACCCGCTGAGGGGAAAATGAGTGCTCCTAATTCTGCCCGAGCTGACATGTGACCAGTGGCGCGTCGCTGCTCTGTAACGATGATCCACTCCCGCCATTCACTCACTCTGGATTGACTAATTCTCATGGAGTTGCACTAGTTGCATAGTACACTGATTTTGAGTTTCTGTTATTTTCTGAGATAAATATATTAGGTTGATCGTTATAATCTACCTTACTTGAGTTTAAAGTAACTTATTTCTAACTTTTGAGATATTTGAAGTGCAACCATGCAAAATTAATTTTGGCAAGCACGCCAAAACTCTGACACCATAGCATTCTGCAGTAGCAGGTTGTGTTCAAGTGCCTCAGTATTCCCTTGTGTTTGATGACAAATGCTTTAATAAGTGCATGGTATCTAAGTTAGATATGTAGAATCAAATTCAGATAATTGTTTTGGTTTTGAAAATTTGATGGTTTCACCTGACCATGCAGCTTTAATAATTCACCATGACAGTCCAACAAATCAACATTAAACAAAGAAATCCATAAATTTCCTTGAAGCTTTCACATATTACTATAAATATTATAGCACACACAAAACAATAATTGTCATTACAAAACCGACCAGTTAGTTTAGAAAAATTAGAACACATCACAGATGACCATGTACTACTACTATGGACTGGCAGTCATTTTTTAGATATTTAAACTAGCAGTTAATTAAGGTTAATTACAGTTTTTTTATTTATACCCCTGTCACACTACGACGTAACGAGCCAACGTAAGCCTGACGTGCTCACGTTTCGTCATTACGTTGACGTACGTTGGGTTACGTTATGATGACGTCAGAATGACATTAGACTGACGTCGAGCTACGTCACGTTACGTCGTGTTACGTCGGCGCACGTCAAGGTTTTGAACCGGTTCAAAACTTTCGACGTAACTCGAACATAAGGGTTTACGTTCGCCGTACGTTCTGTACACGTTTGGCGAACGTCAATGACGTTAAACGGACGTTAGTCAAACGCTGCTCACTAAGTTCCACTACGTTGACCAACATTGGAAACGTCCACGCGGCATAATGGGAACGTCAGGAGAACGTACACCGAACATACGTCCAACGTACGTTCAACGTTTCACCACCGTGTCATGACGTATATAACGTCACGTAACATAACGCAACGTAGTTCTGGCGATGGAATAATGTTCATAATGTTCCGTGAGCGTAATTACGTTGTCCTCTCTCGTTGAATGACGCTATCACTACGCTTTACCGACGTTACGCTCTCGTCAACTACGCTGCATCCACGTTCAACTTGTGCCCAAATTTGCATACTACGCCGAGAAGTTCGATGTTTTTCACATTCTCCCTACGCTGACGTCGTTACGTCATAGTGTGACAGGGCCTTTACTTGAACAAAATTTGCCTTTAACACCGACTGAAACACGAGGTGTTTTTGTTTGTTTGGCATAATTTGATTTTGGTTTAAATATGTGTAACATCATCATCATCATCATGCTGTCGGTCGTGATACGACAAAGACTGCTTTCATTACTTGACTGCCGCTCTCCATTTAGCTCTCTGCTGTGAGAGTGATGTCCATGAGTCGGTCTTAATGTCTCTCAGCTTCAGGTTTCTCTTGATGCTTACATTTCATGAAAGCTGCCTGCAAAAGTGTTGAAGTGCTGCTGGCTTTTGCAAGTTACCAGCGGCACTCTCTCGGGGAGCAAATAGAGGTTTCACACCGGCAAGAACATGTCAAGACAGGCGCAAAACTATTTGTCCCTGCAGTGGCTGGTCGGGAGATGTTGGGAGTTCCATACATCAACCGCCCTTAATGCTGCCACAGTGACATGGTTTTCTGTTTAGGGTTTGCTCCCTTAGCCTTCGGTTCTGTCAAGAACCTGTACCACAAGGCAGTGGTTTACAACTCTGCAGGGAAGGGGGCGTCAAACTCCCAGAGGTATTGCAATACCTGCAATACCTGCATACCTCTATATGTGTATCATATACCAAATTAAAGCTCATTTAGTGATCTTTCTGGTGGTATCTATTAAAAGCCTGTGTAATGAATGTGGATTCAGTGCCGAGCGAAACAAAATCGCATGCTTTGGTACGCGATCTGATTAATGCGATGCAAAACAGTGTGCTAATTTGCAAAAGTGACTGTAACAAAGTGCCTTTTGGTGTGTTGTCTTAATATACAACCCAGGTAATTTCAGTATCAAAATAGAGACTAAAGCTTTAGTTCATTCACAGTACTTTCTGGACATTTGAAATTTAAACCTCAGTGGACGAATTTGCAGTATGGGCTATTTTCCCTTCCAACCAGTAGTCCACAACTGGTTCATCAAAGGTTGTGGTATGTGTTTGCTGTCCTCTCTGTGGGAAAGTGCATATAAAAGACCTCTTGCTGATTATCGGAAAGAGTAGCCTATGTGGCGGCAGCAGGTTTCCTCCAAAGAAAAATTTCAGAATGACCATAAGTTTGAAGTCCAATAGCCAATGATAAAAATCAATATGCTCTAGAGCCATCATTAAATAAAACAAGATTTACCTTTAAAATTTAAATATACGCCCAAATAGTAGTGTTTAAAAACTAGCAATTTTTCATGATTTTCATACTTGCGTCCAATGTTTTGTAAGTACTGCCGGTACCTACATGTACTGTTCTACATGCTTACCTCTTCGAGCTGCCCTGTCGACAACCGGTGCCCTGCGACGTTGATGACGTCATCAGAGCGCGACATGACTCCTATGTTTCCTGCCGCGTCCCGGAAGCCCGAGTCGGATGTGTCGTAGTAGCCCTAAATGACGTCACACGATGGCGTTGTCAATAACAATTCAGAAATGTTCCCGTTCAGTTCGACCAGACGGGATGGCCGAATGATTGAGCATCCGTCTCGCGTTTTGGTAGATCATGGGATTCGAACCAACGGGTTTGAGTTTGTACCCTGGTCACGCAATTCCCCTCCCCTTCACACACACTCACCATCACTCACTGTGGCTGGTTCTGGGAGTGTGCTATGAGCCGTGTTCACACCTGGGCGTTAACTCGCCTCATCTAGTGCGCCTAATCTAAGTCGGCTCACATTGGCCGTGTGAACCCGATGTTGAGGCGGATTAGGGCTGAGTCGCCTCATCTAGTTCGCCTCATCTAGTTCGCCTCGCGTGGTGGTTTAAATGAAGCGAACTAGCTTGGGTCGGCCCATCTTGCTTGTGTGAACGGTAGCGGTTTACTTGAAGCGGATTAAGCACGTCACACTGTACAATATAATTTGGTCTATGAACCGGCTAGAGGTGCACAGATATTTTTTTCAGCATTTATTTTTAGGGTTTCACTGCCCAGCCGAAGTTTTGACCGTTCCAAAACAATACAATTCAGCTGAAACAGATCTAGGTCGAACCCACACTCTCTCTGCCGACGTCGATTAACCGAAACTGGCGCTGGTTAGTATGGACTTGCTCATGCGCAGATATCAATTTCCGCCTTAATCCGCTCCGTGTGTGGACACGACACTAGTTCGCCTCATCTAGTTCACCTTATCTAGTTCGGCCTAAAGTTGTGGGTGTGAACACGGCTAATGAGATACACACCCCATGCAGTTATCTGCACCCCCCCCCACCACACACACATACAATCACTGGACACAATATGTGTGGGGAGGGTGGGGGGGGGGTGGGTAGAGGGAGGACACATGAAACTTTCTTGTGTGTTTTTGTTTGTTTGTGTGTGTATTAGTTTAAGCAGGGGACATTTCAATCGTGGACGATTGGTCTTCCTCATTCCACTGCTCCTTGCCCTATCCTAATAATGCTGAGCGCCTGGCTAGGAAGCGACAAGTGTCAATTTTTAAGTCATTGGTTTGACTCGACCAGGGTTCGAACCCACGATCCCATGATCTACCAACACGGGAGACGGACGCTCTAACTCACTTACCAGCTGCATGGATGAACCTGACTTCGCTAGTAGAAGATGGTGGGGAGGGACCAGACTACCTACACATTACTAGGTCAACTCACACCACGTGACCATCGCGAGATGGTAAACTGTCTCATAGCTACAGTACTTTTAGGAAAGCTTGCCGAAATGATTTTGGGTTCTTTCAGCTCAAATTGTTTCATCAAAGTTACTCCAGAATAATGAATAGTCGATTACACTGGTCAATCTGATATATTTATCTACAAAAATAAGGCAAAATTCAAACACCATCGGACACAATAGCCGTTGAATTCAGAAATTTTCTGAGATAAATACATTAAATTGATCGTTATAATATACCTTACTTTAGCTTGAAGTAACTTTTATTTTAAGTGCCTAACTTTTGAGATATTTGAAGTGTAACCATGCCAAATTAATTCTCTGCAGTAACATGATCTATTCAATTGCCTCACTATTCCCTTCTGTGTGGCGACAAATGCTTAATAAGTGCATCAATATCTAAGCTAGATGCGTAGAATCAAATTTAGATCATTCTTTTGGTTTGGAAAATTTGATGACTTCATCGGACTATGCAGCTTTAAGTTAAATGTTTTTTTTATTAAAGTTATATATATTTTTTTTAATGTAAAAAAAGGGAAGACAACACTTCTTACTGGGAATTTGGTGAAGTAGATATCTTTAAAGCGCTGGTCATCATTCCACAGGGAGCTGAAGCTGCCGGGCGGAAGCGGAAGTCTGACGGCGATGTCCCCGAACTCCTCGTCGGCCGCGCGCGATTTGCCGTCCTGCCCCAGCACCTCCACTGTAAACACGGGGAAGTCAGGGCACTGTCTGTTTGTTGGGGGGGTTTTACATCCCGGCAACATTTAAGGTCACATCAGGTACCGACTTGTGACAAGCGGGCTTTGTTTGTTGGGGTATTTACATTCCGGAAACATATGACGGGTTCTAATTTGTGACAAATGGGATTTGTTTGTTGGGGGTTTCACATCCTGGCAACATTTAAGGTCACATCAGATACCGACTTGTGACAAGCGGGCTTTGTTTGTCGGGGTCTTTACATTCCGGAAACATATGACGGGTTCTAATTTGTGACAAATGGGATTTGTTTGTTGGGGGTTTTACATCCTGGCAACATTTAAGGTCACATCAGATACCGACTTGTGACAAGCGGGCTTTGTTTGTTGGGGTCTTTACATTCCGGAAACATATGACGGGTTCTAATTTGTGACAAATGGGATTTGTTTGTTGGGGGTTTTACATCCCGGCAACATTTAAGGTCACATCAGGTACCGACTTGTGACAAGCGGGCTTTGTTTGTTGGGGTCTTTACATTCCGGAAACATATGACGGGTTCTGATTTGTGACAAATGGGATTTGTTTGTTGGGGGTTTTACATCCCGGCAACATTTAAGGTCACATCAGATACCGACTTGTGACAAGTGGGCTTTGTTTGTTGGGGTCTTTACATTCCGGAAACATATGACGGGTTCTGATTTGTGACAAATGGGATTTGTTTGTTGGGGGTTTTACATCCTGGCAACATTTAAGGTCACATCAGGTACCGACTTGTGACAAGCGGGCTTTGTTTGTTGGGGTCTTTACATTCCGGAAACATATGACGGGTTCTAATTTGTGACAAATGGGATTTGTTTGTTGGGGGTTTCACATCCTGGCAACATTTAAGGTCACATCAGGAGGGGTACCGAGTTGTGACAAGCGGGCTTTGTTTGTTGGGGTCTTTACATTCCGGAAACATATGACGGGTTCTGATTTGTGACAAATGGGATTTGTTTGTTGGGGGTTTTACATCCTGGCAACATTTAAAGTCATATCAGGTACCGAGTTGTGACAAGCGGGCTTTGTTTGTTGGGGTCTTTACATTCCGGAAACATATGACGGGTTCTGATTTGTGACAAATGGGATTTGTTTGTTGGGGGTTTTACATCCTGGCAACATTTAAAGTCATATCAGGACGGGGGTTCTGACTTGTGACTGTGCACTCATGGCTACTTTATAGTGCTGCCCTACTGGGACTGGGAGACTAGGCTGCTGGCTCCATGACCCGATTTCCCAACCAGCACCTCCACGTTAACACCAGAAACTTATTTTAAATGGCTAACTTTAAGAGAGACTTGAAGTGCAAATATGCCAAAATTTTGGCAAGGATAGGCTTCTACTGTAACAGATTCTATTAAATTGCCTTAGTATTCCCTTCTGTATGGTGACTAATCGCATCGGTATCTATGTTATGCTAGGTACACACCTACCGTTTTTCCGCACCCACCTACCGTATACGATCTAAAACTGCCCAAAAATCGTGAGGTGTGCACTCCCCTAGCACACCTACCGATTGCGATTCGCGACTTTTTAGGGCTAAAACTGCTTCCTTACGATTGCGATTCGCGATTCGAAAAATGAATCGGCCCATTTTCAGTTTTAAGCGGGTCGGGTCGGGTCGCGATTTTTAGTGCGTGAATCGTATACGGTAGGTGTGTACCTAGCATTAGATATGTCAAATGAAATCTAGATAATTGTTTTTGTTTTTGAAAATTTGATATTTTCATCGGACTGTGCAGCTTTAATAGCAATGGTGGATATAAAGAACTGAGGGAAAAAACCGCCTTGTGCATTTGTATGTGTGGGAGAGGTGTGTTGGGGGGAGGGACCTGGGTGTTGGCGGGGTATCGATGATGTGTGTGGGATGTATTATAGGAATGTAACAGCTTTTGATATGTGTGCATGGCTTTGGTAGCTTGAGCAACTTGGGGAACCGTTGTCCCACATGGCAGGTAAGCCTAATTGGTGTGTGGGTGCCGGTGTCGCAGTTTGAGCGCCCTGCCAGTTTGAGCGCCCTGCCAGTGGTTGTATACTTTTTTTGTAAAATAGATTTAAAAGCTTTCATTGGATCGATTAAAAATATCTTAATGCGCAATTGAAGAGGAAGATCTGAAGTATTTAATGTAACCTAAGAGCAATTTACTCTGAAAGTATTAAAACAGAGATAATAGTGAAAGTTGGGATATTCTGAGTGTCAGTGCCAGTGTTAGCCTTACCAGATCATGGCCTCAAAAACTATTTTCGCAAAATAAATTCAAGAACTTCCAATTGGCTGATTAAAAAAAAGCTGAATGTGAAATTGTAGAGAAAGATCTGAACTATTTAATAGAAACAAGAGAAATTTGCTTTCAAAGCACCACAAATCACAAATTACTGTGATAGTTAGGGTGGTTTTAATGTTGTCTCTATCCGCGCATGCGCAGAAGCAACAGAAGGGCGCTCAAACTGGCATGGCACTCAAACTGCGACACCGGACTGGTTTATAAGCGGGCACCCACTGCAGGGAAGTCACTTGCTGCCACCGATTTTTGCTTTCAATAAAGAAAGCGGGTTGGATTGGTACCAGACAGAGAATGGCTCAACCATATTTGTATTGGTCTTGGTTTGTCTGAAATGAATAATAGTCGTATAATTCTTATACATGATATAATTCCTTTTTTTTTTAAAAGACAAGGTTTTTGTAGATTGATGGAGATTACGCATAAAACGCCGATAGAATCAGAGCCTATAAATGTGTTTTATTCAGTAAGATTACTATAAATCGAAATGGTTGGTAGGTTTTGCAGCATTACCAAGATTTTATATATAAGGATGGTAAAGCAAGGCTGTTTGAGACTCTCCCGGTGTGCAATCCAAAAATATGGCCACCATATTGGAAGCATGATGAGCAATGATAAGGGCATTTCCCCATTAACTCTAGCAACATTCAACGTAACGGGAAGCACAAGAATTGTTCTGTGCTTAATTTGGTTAGGTTCGAGACACAATTTAGTTGTAATTCCCAAGTTGTGTCAGCACACCTTTAAACGTTAATATTAAAACTTAAAGCCCAGCTAAACCCTGTTCTATTCTCAAACAGTCTTGCGCCTAGGCTATTGCATATAAATGACGTGGACAATTATCATGCTTTCAAAATGGCCGCAGGCTTTGCAATTTATCACACATGACATGACGTCACTTAACCATCTATCCCTCTACTATCTGTGGTATATTACCATTCCATCCGGGTACTGGTTTTCCCGCCATGCCCTCTGGCGGATGGAGCGTGCTGCCGAGGCCCACACAGGTGGACGTCATCGCCGACCCAGTCTCTGCAACAAGCACAGGTTGGTTTGTTGTTTTACATCCTCGCAACATCTCAGGTCATATCAGGACGGGCACCGACTTGTGACAGTGTGCAGTCATGGTGACTTTATAATTAAAGTGTTGCCCAACTGGCACCATACCCCGATATCCCACACAGTCACATTATCAGGGTCCGTACACATGTGAAGGTATGGAATTCAAGGCTATTTCAACACTTTTCAAGGCTGTTTTTTCAAGGCTATTTTCATTTGGATTTGACAAATAAATAAGAAGAAAGGCGAATGGAGATTTTGGACTAATTTAGATCAGTGGGAACAGTTTAAACTTTAATGGAATTCAAGGCTTTTCAAGACTAATTACCCAAAATAGATTAAATTAGTGCTGCCCCACTGGGAAACCAGGCCACCAGCATCATGAACTGATATCCCACTCAGTCATATTATCCTGACACTTAGCCAACCATTCCTTGTCCTATCCTAATAATGCCGAGCATCAAGCCAGGAAGTGACAAGTATCAATTGGTTTGACAAGTCATTGGTTTCACTCGACCAGGATTCGAACCCATGACCTCATGGGTTCGGATCTCCCGATCTCCCAAAACAGGAGACGGATGCTCAACTCATTTGTCCACCCCGTCTGGTCATTTTCCAATGTTGGCAACCCTGCATATTTATGGCGAAAGGGAAATAGACCCGCCAGTTAAGCTGGAAAGTACCCATATAGAGTGGTTCCAGATTCTACCAATAGATGTCACTAGCTTAACTGGAGGGCTGTAATACATGAAGAGAGTGGTGGTGAAATTCCAGAATAAAAATACAATATAGTTATATATATATAGTATAGTTATACGAGTCTTACCTTGGTACAGATGATGGATAACTGTTGTTTTACCGAGGTATAAGCCTCGGATAGATGTGGGCTAGGGAGAGGTAAGCACGTCCGGTACCAGCAATCTTAACCTACTTATTGAGGATAAAAATGACTTTCAAACAATGGATACTATTACTTTACCGAAAAGGTACACCAACGGAATAGATGTGGCAGGGTGTGGCGGGAGGGCCCTAGCCCACATCTATCCGAGGCTTATACCTCGGTAAAACAACAGTTATCCATCATCTGTACCAAGGTAAGACTCGTATAACTATACTATTTTACCTCGGTAAACAGCCTCAGGCTAGCCTCAGGCTAGGGAGACCTTTACATAATTCATTTTTATCCTTAATATCATTCTTTCTTATTATTATAACATTCTAAATTTTTGTTCTCACCTATTCTTGTTAGTTGGCGAGAAGACGCTTTGCAACGCCGGTAGGCTTTTCTAGTCGTTTATTATAATGTTTTGCAAACGACTTAGCCGTCTTCCAGCCTGCATGCGCTAGTATTCTTTTCACAGAAATACCAAGCACCCGTGCCTTGGAGACCATGGCTCCTCTAGTTGAGTGGGAAGAGTATTTACTCGTATCCACCCCAGCCAATTTCAACACAGTAATTGTCCATCTGGCAAGTGTGTCTCGTGAAATCGCCTTATGTGGCTTTATAAAGCTCACTAATAGTTGTTGTGATGCACGTAAATCCTTTGTCTTGTATATATAAGCCCGTATGGCCGACACAACACATAATTTCCGATCATTCGGAAAACAGTCTAAGTGAACCGTTGATAAAGGGTCACCTAACGTGTTCGATTTAAGCAATTTTTCTAAATCAAACGTAGCTTGTTGCTTGTCTATTTCTAATCCAGTTAAGGATAAAGCAACAATCGTCTGTCCTCTGTGTCCGGTTACTAACAATAACAGGACCGCGACCTTAAAACCTAACTGTTTTATATCTAACCACGAGTTGTGAGGCCAAGCCTGAAACAACTTAAATACTATAGAAACATCCCAAAACCGACTATACTTTGGTTTTGGAGGATTCCTTTGATAAATTGAACGAAGTAAATAACAAATAACATAATGTTTTCCAACTGTTTCGCCATCAATTCTAGGTAATATAATTGATAACGCACACCTCGCCGCATTAATCGATCCAAAGGAAAGTCCTTCATCCTCTAGAGAACGAAGAAACCGAGCTACTTGTGAAATCTTTGGATTTGTTGGTTTAACTTTCATTAACAAACAATGTACACCCCATTTCTTTAAATAGGTTGTATACATTTTGACAGTTCCTGGCCTCCAGGCATCCGATACTATCCTATCCTCAGTAATTCTGTCCAATCCAAATTGCTGTAGCTGCTTCCTTAGAAAAGGAATGCCAATAGGGGCGTCGTTGACACGTCGCCGTGAACCACTAGCGGTCCGTGGTGCGTCAGATTCCCGAGTTTTCTTGGGAATCGTATACGATCTTTTGCCAGTTGTGAAACTGCTGGCAGCCAAGGTTGCGTGTCCCAATCGGGCACCACCAGTATCGCATGTGTCCCTTCCAAGCCGATTTTTCTCACTACTCGGCTGATAATGCTAAATGGTGGGAAAATATAAAAATAATTATTTTCCCAGGTAATAGCAAACGCATCTACTTTCCAAGCATCCGGTTCAGGATGCCAAGAAACATAACAGGGTAACTTGTTATTATTTCGTGATGCAAATAAGTCAACTTCAGGTGTACCCCATTTTTCACAAACGAAGTTAAACAA
>CM059202.1:27241944-27263523 GCA_030323885.1 Branchipolynoe longqiensis | reverse complement strand
CTCCACACACCCATGTCTGGCAATTACCCCTCAACCCCTCAATCCCCACCATCACCCACAGTGGATAGTTCTGGGAGTGTGCTAATTGGATACGCACCACGTACAGTCAACCGCCCCTCCCGCACCAACACACACACAATCACTGGGCACAGTGTGTGTGAGGGAACAGGGGGGGGGGTGGGGGTGGGGGTTGACAGATGACACTTACTAAGCGGATGAACCCGACGTAGAAAATGATAGGGGACCAGACTACATACGATATAGCAATATAGCGAATGGTACACAGCAAGTGTGAACACTTATTTGTCTCATACACATTACTAGGTCAACTCACATCACGTGACCATCATGAGATGGCAATCTGGGGCATAGCTACAGGACTTTTGGCAAGCTTGCCGAAATTATGTTGTGTTCTCTTCAGTTCTAATTACTCCAAATCTAGCCACTTTTCATCAAAGTTACTCCGGAATATTGAATAGCAGGTTATAATGGTCAACCTAATGTATATAGGGTATGCACTGACGTCATGCTAAACGGAAGTGCGGCCATTGTAGCGATAGTAACCACAATAATAAAGGCTGTTACACTGCAAACTCAATGGCTATGAGCAATCATCCTCCAGAAAAGGTTAAATATCTCTAAAACCACAACACCTAGAAACAAACTGATTGGAATACACATAGAAAACATGTTTACCAAAAAGATTATATTAAATTGATACGGTTAGGGTTATGGATTTCTATTAAATTTGAATAAAACTGGCGTTTTGCACTGCGCGTACCGGCATACTCAATCGAGTCAATGCATTGTCAATGGCAGTGAGCAATCTTCAGACAGAAAAAGTTAAATATCTCTAAAACTACATCACCTAGAAACAAACTGATTGGAATACACATAGAAAACATGTTTACCAAAAAGATTATATTAAATTGATACGGTTAGGATTCTGGATTTCTATTAATTTTGAATAAAACTGACGTTTTACATTGCGCGTACCGGCAAACTCAATGCATTGCCAATGATCGTGAGCAATCTTCATACAGAAAAAGTGAAATATCTCTAAAACCACACCACCTAGAAACAAATCGCTTGGTACACATATAGAAAACATATTCAATGAATAGATTATATTAAATTTATACGGTTAGGGTTCTAGATTTCTATTAATTTTGAATGAAATAGACGTTTTGCACTGCGCATACAGGCAAACTCTATGGGTTGTTTACTCTTTGATATCACCACAATGGCCGCGCATCTGGTTGATGACATCACGTGAATACCCTATATTTATCTCAAAAAGGAGGCAAACATTTTAGGGGTCTATTGTGAAGCATGATTTAGTGTAGTTCTCTACCTGTCTGCCACCAGTTGTCTAGGACCGGGATGGTCTATTGTGAAGCATTTAGTGTCATTCTACCAGTCTGTCACCAGTTGTCCAAGACCGGGACGGTCTATTGTGAAGCATTTAGTGTCATTCTACCTGTCTGCCACCAGTTGTCTAGGACCGGGACGGTCTATTGTGAAGCATTTAGTGTCATTCTACCTGTCTGCCACCAGTTGTCTAGGACCGGGACGGTCTATTGTGAAGCATTTAGTGTAGGTCTACCTGTCTGCCACCAGTTGTCTAGGACCGGGACGGTCTATTGTGAAGCATTTAGTGTAGTTCTACCTGTCTGCCACCAGTTGTCTAGGACCGGAACTCGGTAATGGTGACGGGCCCAGGCCATGGTCTCCGTGTCGCAGTGCTCGCCGGCCACGAACAGGCACCTGAAACTGCCCCACGCACAAACAACGACAACATTTTTTGTTTGTTTGTTTGTTTAACGACACCCCAGCATAAAAAGTAGACATCGGCTATTGGGGGGTCATACAGTCATTTAAACATATCCGACTAAAAAATTACAAGTTAAAAATTGTTTTCTTTAAAAAACAAAAACACGTTTGATCAAACGGGTAAATTAGAGCACAGATATATATATATATATATATATATATATATATATATATATATATATATATATATGCCAAAAGATCATACAACTGCGGTAACTCAAAGAAACTTACAGCATTTAAGGTAGAGCTAGGTAATGCGAGGATTTACCATATTTAAGGTAGGGCTAGAAAAGTCAGGAATATGGGTATTGACGGAATTTAAGGAAGAAGTAGAAAATTCAATTAACATGGGTATTAACGGTATTGAAGTTAGAGCTAGATTAGTCCGTACTGTGGGTATGTATCATATTTAAGGTAGCACTAGATTAATTGGTAAATCAGGGTATTTACGGTAGTGAAGGGAGGAAGAGGAAGAGGAGGATGCGGAGGATGGAAGAAGGGGGGAGGGGCGGAGGGAAGGAAGGAAGGAAGGAGAAGGGAGGGGGGAGAGGGGTGGAGGGAAGGAAGGAAGGAGAAGGAAGGGGGAGAGGGGAGGAGAGGAGGAGAGGAGGAAGGAGGGGAGGAGGAATGTGGAGAGATTTCTTTTATTTTGTTTCTTGGGGCTTTACAAACTGGCAACATCTAAGGTCATATCAGGATGGGTACTGACTTGTGACAGTTTACACTAATGGCGATTTCATAGCTTTGCCCTATTGGGAGACCGGGCTCTCAGCACCATGACCCGACTTTTCACTCAGACACATTATCCTAAAACTGAGATAACCAGTCCTTGTCCTATTCTAGTAATGCTGAGGGCCAGGCTAGGTAACGAGATGCTTTAATTGTGTAAGTCATTGGTTTTTCTCAGCTGGGTTGTGAACTCTCGACCTTCCTTATGGAAAGCCTGCGCTTTACCGATTCGGCCACACGCAGGGGGATGGGTAGAAGGGGAGGGAAGGATCGGAAGGAAGGAGGGGAGAGAGGAGGGGGGCAGGGAAGAAGTGGGGGGATGGAGGAGGAGGAAGAGGAGGAGGAAGAGGAAAGATATGAGAAGGTGGTATGAGAAGGGGGTCAGAGAAGAGAAAAGGGAAGAGGAGGATGAGATGGGGATGGAGGCGGGGAGAAGTGCTGGTGGAGGAAGAGGAGGATTAGAAGTGGTGGGGGAGGAGGAGTAGGAGGAGGAGGGGAGGACAGGGAAGAGGATAGAAGTGAGAGAGGATCGTAACAAGAGGAGGAGGAAGGAAGGGAGGGGAGAAGTGGTTGGGGGAGGAGGAGTAGGAGGGGGGTACAGGGAAGAGGATAGAAGTGAGAGAGGAGCTGAGAAAAGAAGAGGAGGAGGAGGGATGTAGAAGTGGTGGTTGGAGGAAGAGGAGGATTAGAAGTGGTGGGGGAGGAGGAGTAGGAGAAGTGGGGGACAGGTAAGAGGATAGAAGTGAGAGAGGAGCGGAACAAGAAGAGAGAGGAGGGAGAAGGGAGGAGGGGAGGGAGAAGGGATGGGGGGGAGGAGGAGGAGTGGGGGACAGGGAAGAGGATAGAAGAAAGAGAGGAGTGGAACAAGAAGATGAGGAGGAGGAGGGGAGAAGGGATGGGGGGGGGGAGGAGGAGGAGTGGGGGACAGGGAAGAGGATAGAAGAGAGAGAGGAGCGGAACAAGAAGATGAGGAGGAGGAGGAGGAGGGGAGAAGTGGTGGGGGAGGAAGAGGAGGAGGAGGGGACAGTGAAGAGGATAGAAGTGAGAGAGGAGCGGAAAAAGATATCCCACTCAGTCACATTATACTGACACTGAGCCAACCAGTCCTTGTCCTATCCCAATAATGCCGAGCGTCAGGCTAGGAAGCGACAAGTCATTGGTTTGACCCGACCAGGGTTCGAACCCATGAAGGGTGAGGGGATGAGCAGTGGAGTGTGACCTGGTTTGCTACATCAGACTGGATACTCACTGCGGGAACTTGTACTTGTTGGCGTAGCTTCCAGTTGGGTCCTAAGCGAAGACAACACAGGTTTTCAAACAAAATAAAGGTTACTTCAAAGTAAAGTAATGATCGACTTAATATTTATATATATATATGTGATGCATAAGCATTATGCAAGTATAAAGGCACCGAAGGGAGTTATTATTACTATTCTATTTACCACTATTCGTTGTATCATTTGGTGCAGACCACTGGCGCCACCTTTCCTAACCACAGATGCTCAACACTGTATATATATATTATAAATAATATATATATATATAGTATAGTTATACGAATCTTACCTGGGTATAGATGATGGATAACTGTTGTGTTTTGTTTTCCGAGGTATAAGCTCGGGTTAGACGGCTGGGCTAGGAGAAGAAGCACGTGAGCCGTGGTACCAGCAATTTTAACCTACTTATTCAGGAGAAAAATGTCTTTCAATACAATGGATACTATGATTTTCCCGTAGTGGTTACACCACGGAATAGACGTGGTAGGGCGCCGTGGTGGGTGGGCCCTTCGCCCACGGTCTACCCGAGCTTATACCTCGGGGGAAAACAACAGTTATCCATCATCTATACCCAGGTAAGATTCGTATAACTATACGATTTTTACCTCGGTATACAGCCTCAGGCTAGCCTCAGGCTAGCCTCAGGCTAGGGAGACTTTTACATATTTCATTTTTATCCTTAATATCATTCATTCTTATTATAACATTCAATGTTTTTGTTCTCACCTATTCTTGTTAGTTGGCGAGAAGGCGCTTTGCAATGCCGGTAGGCTTTTCTAGTCGTTTGTTGTAATGTTGTGCAAACGACTTAGCCGTCTTCCAGCCTGCATGCGCTAGTATTCTTTTCACAGAAATACCTAGCAACCGTGCCTTGGAGACCATGGCACCTCTAGTTGAGTGGGAAGAGTATTTGCCCGTATCCACTCCAGCCAATTTCAACACTGTAATTGTCCATCTGGCAAGGGTGTCTCGTGAAATTGCCTTATGTGGCTTTATAAAGCTCACTAATAGTTGTTGTGATGCAAGTAAATCCTTTGTCTTAGATATATACGCCCATATGGCTGACACAACACATAATTTCCGATCATTCGGAAAGCAGTCTAAGTGAACCGTAGATAAAGGGTCACCTAACATGTTCGATTTGAGCAATTGTGCTAAATCAAACGTAGCTTGTTTCTTGTCTATTTCTAATCCAGTTAAGGATAAAGCAACAATCGTCTGTCCTCTGTGTCCCGTTACTAATAATAACAGGTCCGTGACCTTAAAACCTAATTTTTTATATCTAACCACGAGTTGTGAGGCCAAGCCTGAAACAACTTAAATACTATAGAAACATCCCAAAACCGACTATACTTTGGTTTTGGAGGATTCCTTTGATAAATTGACCGAAGTAGATAACAAAGGACATAATGTTTTCCAACTGTTTCGCCATCAATTCTAGGTAATATGATTGATAATGCACATCTTGCCGCATTGATCGACCCAAAGATAGTCCTTCATCCTCTAGAGAACGAAGAAAACGAGCTACTTGTGAAATTGTTGGATTTGTTGGCTTGACTTTCATTAACAAACAATGTACACCCCATTTCTTTAAATAGGTTGTGTACATTTTGACCGTTCCTGGCCTCCAGGCATCAGATACTATCCTGTTCTCAGTAATTTTGTCCAATCCAAATTGCTGCAGCTGTTTCCTTAGAAAAGGAATGCCAATAGGGGCGTCGTTGACACATCGCCGTGAACCACTAGTGGTCCGTGGTGCGTCAGATTCCCGAGTTTTCTTGGGAATCGTATATGTTATTTTGCCAGTTGTGAAACTGCTGGCAGCCAAGGTTGCGTGTCCCAATCGGGCACCACCAGTATAGCATGTGTCCCTTCCAAGCCGATTTTTCTCACAACTCGGCTGATAATGCTAAACGGTGGGAAAATATAAAAATAATTATTTTCCCAGGTAATAGCAAATGCATCTACTTTCCAAGCATCCGGTTCAGGATGCCAAGAAACATAACAAGGTAATTTGTTATTATTTCGTGATGCAAACAAGTCAACTTTAGGTGTACCCCATTTTTCACAAATGACGTTAAACAAAGGTGTAGAGAGGGAATCATTCTAAATGGTCATGGAAATTTCTACTTTTATGGTCTGCAAGTGTATTTTGTGACTGGAATATGCGCTACAGTCAGCCAGACTAGTTGAGCCTGTGCCCAGTTCCAAATCAGTTTAGATAACTGATTGCAAGACTTTGATTTGGTTCCACCCATGTTACGAATATATGCCATGGCAGTAGTATTATCAGTTAGTATTCTAACCTGTGATTTATTTATCTTTACTAAGCTACGTAAGCCCAGATAAATAGCACGCAATTCTAGTGCATTAATATAGTCTGATTTTTCATCATCAAGCCATCTACCTCCTGTTGTGACCCCATCTCGATGAGCTCCCCAACCTTCTAACGAAGCATCAGTAGTAATTACTGTATTAGGTTCCGCCATGCGGATGGATTTGGTGAACTTGCTATATGTTGCATCCACCATCCAATATCCTGTAACCCTTCTTGCGAAATAAACATCTTTCGCTCAAAATTGCCTTTAGTTCGTGTTAACGCTAAATTTTTATCTATTTCTAGCGACTTAATATGGGCTTTCCCATATAACACAGCAGGTGCATATGAGGTCATTATGCCAATAAGAACAGCAACCTGTCTAATTTTTGGCTTTGATAACTTAATAAGCTGAGTCGCTGTAGTCATAAACTTAATTAGTTTTGTTCTGTTATCGACACTGTAAGGGACTGTGTATCCAGAATAAACCCTAAACATTTGAGTTGTTTTGTTGGTTTAAACACTGACTTTTGTTGATGTACATAAAACCCCAATTTAGTGAGTAATGCACATAAATTCAAAACTGCATTCACACAAGCAATTTGTGTTGATGCTATAATAAAAGAATCATCTATGTATGGAAACATTATATGACCCTTCCTTGCCATTACCGAGAAAACAGGTTTAAGCAATTTAGTAAATAAACGTGGCGCACAAGCTAAGCCATTCGGCATACAGGTAAACTCATAGAGTTGGTTATCCCAAAAAACCGAAGAAATTTCGGTCTTTTTCCCTTTCCGGTCTTTTTCTCTTATGGGAAGCATATAATATGCATCTTGTAAATCAACACTAGCCATCCACGCATCTGGCGTAATCAGATCGCGTGCTGTATCTAGCGAGAACATTTTAAATGTCGATATTCAACCATTTTATTAAGGATTGTTAAATCCAGGATCATTCGAACCTCGCCATTAGGCTTTGGTCTCGAGAAGATGTTTGAAATAAACTCTCCTGAACAGTATGTCACTTTTTGTATAATTCCTTTCTCAAAGAACTTTTGTACCTGTTTAGTTAGTGCCTCTCGTTCAACCGGTTCAATCTTATAAGGAAAAGGTATACTGCCTTGTACCGGAAATTGTGTGAAGGGAATGTGAACACCCCTAACTATTTGTAAAATTTCTTGGTCACTAGTAATTTTGTGCCACTCAGAAATATGATTATTAATATTACCAGCCACAAAGTTGCTTACAGTTTGTGTGGTTTTAGAGGCTGCAAGGACTTGTAACGTCTGTGTTTTGACCTCTACTTCGACCCGCCCCTGGGGAAGGGTCTCAGCGAGTTGACACCTCGGCCTAGTGGCCGTGCGGTGTTGTCGGTCCAGCCTGAGCGAGCGCCCCGGCCCCGAAAAGCTTGACCGAAGTTTGAGCCCGGTCTGGTTCCCCTGGTGTACCGTCGTGGATGAAAAGCCGCTTGTGACCTTTTGAAACGAGGGGTTTCCTGTTTCTTCTTGCCATCCATGTTTTTGCCACTCTTGGCTGCCGTTTCTACCTCTTTATAGAGGTATTGTAGTTGACCACCAAACATTTTCGTGTTATCTAAAGGTTTCCCTTTAATCGGCTCTGGAGCGAGAAAAAGCGTAAACTCTTTCCCATCATTATCCGTGATTTTCTTTGATCGAGCCACTTCTTTGCCAATTACCTGTCGCCGCTAACAATGCAATTCCTTTGTCCATCATCTTAGCCAAAGACGAGAACTTATTTTCTCTTTGCATTCTATTTGCTACAGGAGCAATAGCTGTTAGGGTACCAAGCACCGCCTTATGCACTGTGTGCAACACACCCTCAAATTTCTTACGGTCATCCGTCATATTGACATCTCGATCCATCTCCTTAATGATGGAGTTGGGAACACCTTTAATGCCTGTTAATTCATCTCCTAACTTGGAGATAATTTCCGCCGGTTTAAACGTGCGGAAATGGCCATTAATGGTCTCGCGCATAAGCGTTTTTAACACGCTTAGCCTTTGGCTTCTCCACTTTCTTAGCCACTTTGCCACCAATGGCAGCATAGACACCTTCATATTGTGTGTCTGAGTCTGATTCCGTGGAAGTGGAATCTGTGGAAGAATCGGAAGAAGAAGAATCTTTCCTCTTCTTCTTCTTCTTCTTGGACTTGGTCTTCGCTTTTTGCGAAGTCCAGTCTTCCCCCGTTCCTTGGTGAAATCATCACCAGAAGAAATGATATGTTTCTTCTTCTTCCTCCGTTTAGGAGAAGGAGGAGGAGGAGCCTTAAGCTCCATCGCTGAGTCTGTCTCCGAGAAATCCTCAAATGATGACTCATCTTGGACACTCGGCATACGCCGTTTACGAGACACCGGTGGTTTGAGAGACATAATATGACTCTCCATCGCCGCAAACCGAGTCTCCCAATTTTGAGCCGCGGCGCCGTCAGGCACTATGTCCTCGTCCGCCTCGGAGAGAATATGCGCCCCGGGCTGTGTCGAAGGCACTGCCGACAACACGGGTGAGGAGTCGTACTCCTCGTCCAATCCACTCGGAACACGCCCCTCGGCTGCTGCTGCACCGTGCTTACTCCGCTTCGTGGCCATCGGGAACTGAAACAAAGATTTTTGGTCAGTCCCGGTATATATATATGTCACAATATGGTTGTTTCAAACTCAATTGGACATCTAGTGGTGTTAGAGAACGTGTTTATACCGTTATAACACAGGCGTAATAAGCTAAATTTGTGCGTGGATTGTGGGTCAAGCCCAAATCTAACGCTGGGTCGGGACCAGTGTATCGTCCCACCCATCCCTCTGTTCCGCACACTTCTCCCACCTGTGACTACTACGTCAACAAGTTGGAGAAAATGCTACGAAACTCGGAGAAACGCCTGAAAAAGTTTGTGGGGAGTCTATAAAAGAAACCCAGGAGCATCTCCAACATTACTCTCTATTAGAATACAAGAGAATTTCCACAGAAGATGAGGCAGAGCCCACATCTCTACCCATAGTCACACGGTGACACGGGTGTTGACAGAACCGCTAATAATCGGTTTCGTTCCTTCGAGAAGGAATTCTTACATATATAATATATATATTATATATATAATATAAGACTACGAATGACAAAGAGACCAGAAAAATGTGAATTATAATGTATTATAATAATATAAATAACGAAGCATATACAAGGTTTATTATACATTTATTTTTACTGTTGTCCTATATTATTGTATATCAGGAGTCGCGCACCAACCCCCAGCGGGGCGCGCAAATGGGGCGCCACCTGTACAGCGCCGGAATAGTATCACTTATATCACAATTTTCTTTTTGTAGGTGGGCATATTTATAAGTCGCCGCCAGAGAGCTAATAAAATAGAACTCAGCGTATATATATATTATATATATATATATAAATACAATATATATATATTCTATATGATCTATTATATACATATAAATGCTCAGAGAATGATTTGTTTATTTATCACACGATTCACTGATGGTATATTATTAACCAATCGCTGTCATCTGTCCAGTTTGCTGCGGCCAGCTGGGTCCCAGCAGCGTTTGATAGTGCCTGCGATACTTTGAATCGCCACTTGCCACCAGATTTGTGCTTTTATGTTTAATTAGGTAGGGCATTTATCGCTCAGCCCAGAATTGAATAAACAAACCAATCCAATCTGCTTGTCTCCTTGTTATTTGTAGAGAAGTTATATACAAAGGGGTAGAAGGGGGGACAAAGGGCAAGGTGTCCTCTGTGACGGAGTGGTTAGAGTGTCTGACTTTTTTCTAGGTCGGATTCCTAATCTGAATGTAGGTGGTTCGATTCCCTGTGCCCCCACCTCTGCCAATTTGGATTTCCACCGCTGTGTATAACTTACAGCGACATCAAAGGCCAGTTGCTCTCATACTATGTCTATGTAGTGTGGGAGGTTAAAAATCCCTTGGGTCGGTAAAGGTGCAGGCCCGGGCTTTCTATCGACAAACTGTCTAATGGTGAAAACAAGTCTATTCAGATTTATCCATTACAGGCAGTATATATTTTCAAGAAAAGGAGATGGGATGGAGGAGGGGGAGGAAGGAAGAAGTAGGAGATGAGGAAGAGGACGAGGAGGAGGTAGGAGGAGGAAGACGAGGAGGAGGAATGGGGAAGAGGAGAAGGAGGAGGTAAGAGGAGGAAGACGAGGAGGAGGAGGAAGAGGAAAGATAAATAAATCATTAACTGTTAAGGCCCGAAGACCTGGTCCTGAAAAATAAGATGTTCTTCAACTGGAATTAAAAAAAACAAAAAAAAACTGGAATTAAAAAATTTAAAAGACCAAAAATATAGAAAGACTACTACATAACTATGGCAACCCAGAAGTTGCACTCACCTCTTTCCGGATGGCCCGAATGGCGGTCGGAGCGACGAACATGGCCGAAACCTGGTGCTCCTGAAGAAGCCGGAAGTGGGCTCCGGGGTCCGGCGTCCCTACCGGCTTGCCCTGGGAAGTGGATGGGGTTTCGCAATTAGTCAGGTGGTGCTACTGGCGCTGATCCACAATTCAGTCCTCCTAGTCTTTATCTGTGTCTCTCTGTGTCTCCCTCTGTCTCTCTAACTCTGTCTCCCTGTTTCTGTTTCTCTATCTCCCTGTCTCTTTCTGTCTGTCTGTCTCTCTATTTCTGTCTCCCTCTCTGTATCTTTCCTTCTCTATTACTCTATCTATCTGTCCCCCTGTCTCTCTATATCTGTCTCCATGTCTATCTCTCTCCCTGTCTCTTTCAGTCTATCTCTCTCTATCACTATCTTTGTCCGTCTCCCTGTCTGTATCTCTCCCTGTCTCTATCACTCTATCTACTTGTCTCCCTCTGTCTCTCTGTAAGTGTAACTTTGTCTCTCTATCTCCCTGTTTGTGTCTTTACCACCAGGTTTATCTCTCAATACCTCCCTATTTATCTCTATCTCTCTCTATATTTATCTCAGGAAATGATCACGTAAAACCTATCGGACTATGCAACTTAAGCTGCATAGACCGACGAGACATCAAATTTTCAAAACCAAAAACAATTATCTAGTTTTGATTTGACATATCTAACTTAGATGCTGATGCACTTATTAAGCATTTGTTGCCACATCGATTTAATAGAACCTGTTACTGCAGAAGCCTATGCTCTCAGATTTTTGGTGTGCTTGCCAAAATTTAATTTTGCATGTTCGCACTTTAAATCTCTCAAAAGTTAGCCATTTAAAATAATCGTTTCTTCCAACTCAAGTAAGGTACATAATAACAATCAATTCAATATATTTATCTCAGAAAAATGACAAAAACTCAAAACCATCGGACTATGCAACTTTAAATATTAACAAAATTAAAATATTAAAGTCAGGAGAAGCTGTTTCCTGCCTACCTCGTAAAGCACGGTGGTGTTGCAGTGGACAAGAGGAGCGTAGCAAATGTAGGAGTGGCCTACCACCCAGCCCAGGTCCGAGGCAGCGAACCAAGTCTGCGTAAAAAAACACACACTCAACGTGGGCGAGCAGTGGCAATATTGTCTCGATTTATTTTCCCACCCACCGACACTTTTTTTATTTTTTATTAATTAAAAATAAAAAGTAACTTAAAAAGAAAATTTGTGAATTGTTAATCCTGAATGTCCAGAGTAGTCTTGTTTGTGGCTTTATTTTCTTTCAACAAATTATTATCGCAGGTTGTTTTTTAATGGATCGAAGAAATGAAAGAATGGAAGAAAAAAGGGATGAAGAAAGGGAAGAAAGGAAGAAGAAAAAATGGAATGAAGAAAGGGAGGAAGGAAAGAAGGAAGAAAGGAAGCAAAGAAGCAAAGAAAGCAAAAAAGGAAGGAAGGAAGGAAAGAAGAAAGGAAAGTAGAAAGGAAAGAAAGAAGAAATGAAGGAAGGAAAGAAGAAAGGAAAGAAAGAAGGAAGAAAGGTTGGAAGGAAAGAAGAAAGGAAAGAAAGAAAATCTCCAGTTCTGGGGGAAACAACTTGACGGATAAGAAAATACAATAGGATCGACACTATGCAGTAACTAATAAATTAAAGAAACAGCAAGGATAGCAATTACCATAAAGGCATGTATGAGAAAAGGAAGAATATTACAACGGCCTATGAATAATAACAAACTAATGAAAAGAAAACAATTATGTCACAACACAGGCAATGGCGAAGCTGGGGTGGGGGTTACACATACTAACTTACACACATCACTTACCAGCTTACTCACACTCAATTGTACATATACTCACTTTACACACTTACACTCATTTACTTACACACACACTTAAATACATATTCACTCACACACATTCACTCATCCATAGACACTACTCGCCCTCACGCACTCACACACGACATGTACACACTCACGCTCCCCCACAAACTCGCATACCCATGACCCTCACACACACCCTCATTCACACCGACCCTCACACACCTCCACGCACATACCCACTCACCCTCGCTCACACCCACTCTCACACATCCACACACACATCCACTCACACACACACTTTCACAAACTCACATACCAACCCACCCTCACACACACCCTCACTGAAACCTAACCTCACACACCTCCACTCACACACCTACTTCCACAAACTCACATACCCACCACCCTCACATCCACCCTCGCACATATCCACACACGTCCACTCACACACCCACTTCTACAAACTCACATACCCACCCTCACATGTACACACCCACACTCACTCCCTCACACACTCA
Organism: Branchipolynoe longqiensis; assembly: GCA_030323885.1. Lineage (NCBI taxonomy): Eukaryota > Metazoa > Annelida > Polychaeta > Phyllodocida > Polynoidae > Branchipolynoe > Branchipolynoe longqiensis. The sequence continues at coordinate 27,250,630 of CM059202.1, read as the reverse complement.
CACACCCACCCTCACACATCCACACAAACACCTACACCTCAGCCCCCAATGAGGGCGCCCCAGGACCAGGTTAGGCCGGCTGGCAGGACGCAGGAAGTGACGTCACGCGCTGCGTTACCTCGTGCGGCTGGACTCCGTAGACGTTCTGCATGGTCCAGTAGAGGTTCACCAGGTGGCCACCAGTCGGACGCACCACCGCCTGAGAGCACGCGCGAGAACATTGTTTTATAAGATAGTCTTAAAGTTAAAAAAAATTAAATTAACTAATGTTGAGTTTTAATTTAACTTTTAATATTATTATCAGTAGTAGTAGTAGTAGTAGTAGTAGTAGTAGTAGTAGTATTAGTAGTAGTAGTAGTAGTAGTATTAGTAGTAGTAGTAGTATTACTACTACTACTATTAGTAGTATATTACATGTATTTATTTCATTAAGTTTAAGATTAAAGTTGCGGAGCCTTATGGTTTTGAGTTTCTGTCATCTTTCTGAGATTAATATATTAATTTGATTGTTATAATCTACACTACTTTAGTTTGAGTCAATTTAAAAGAACCTGTTACTCTAGAACAGCACAACATCGGGACAAGTGGAGAACCATTGCATCCAACCCTCGACTAGAGGACGGAACTATTGATTGATTGTTACTCTAGAAGCCTATGGCATGTTCTCCAAAACTAATTTTACACGTTTACACTTCAAATATATCCAAAGTTAGCCATTTAAAATAAAAGTTACTTCACACAACAACAGTAACAGGTTCTATTAACGTTGCATAGTCCGATGTAGCAGCAAATTAAAAAAACCAAAACACTCATCTAGATTTGATTCTACATATCTAAACTTAGAGACAGTGGTGGTGTAGGTGCTGGTAGTGATGGTATAGGTGGTGGTAGTTGAGATGGCATTGGGGGTGGTATAGGTGTTGGTAGTGATGGTATAGGTGGTGGTAGTGGAGATGGCAGTGGTGGTGGTGTAGGTGTTGGTAGTGATGGTATAGGTGATGGTAGTGGAGATGGCAGTGGTGGTGTAGGTGCTGGTAGTAATGGTATAGGTGGTGGTAGTGGAGATGGCAGTGGTGGTGTAGGTGTTGGTAGTGATGGTATAGGTGGTGGTAGTGGAGATGGCAGTGGTGGTGTAGGTGTTGGTAGTGATGGTATAAGTGGTGGTAGTGGAGATGGCAGTGGTGGTGGTGTAGGTTCTGGTAGTGATGGTATAGGTGGTGGTAGTGGAGATGGCATTGGGGGTGGTGTAGGTTCTGGTAGTGATGGTATAGGTGGTGGTAGTGGAGATGGCATTGGGGGTGGTATAGGTGCTGGTAGTGATGGTATAGGTGGTGGTAGTGGAGATGGCAGTGGTAGTGGAGATGGCAGTGGTGGTGGTGTAGGTGTTGGTAGTGATGGTATAGCTGGTGGTAGTGGAGATGGCAGTGGTAGTGGTGCTGGTAGTGATGGTATAGGTGGTGGTAGTGGAGATGGCAGTGGTGGGGTAGGTGTTGGTAGTGATGGTACAGGTGGTGGTAGTGGAGATGGCAGTGGTGGTGGTGTAGGTGCTGGTAGTCATGGTATAGGTGCTAGTAGTGATGGTATAGGTGGTGGTAGTGGAGATGGCAGTTGTGGTGTAGGTGTTGGTAGTGATGGTACAGGTGGTGGTAGTGGAGATGGCAGTGGTGGTGGTGTAGGTGTTGGTAGTGATGGTATAGCTGGTGGTAGTGGAGATGGCAGTGGTAGTGGTGCTGGTGGTGGTAGTGGTGGTAAGTGCTGGTGACGGTGGTCGGTTGGTTGTTGGGAGTTTTACGTCCTGGCAATATCTAAGGTCATCAAGACGGGCTGGTGGTGGTGGCAGTGCTGGTGGTGGTGATGGTGGTAGTAGTAGTAGTGGTACTGGTGGTGGTGTTGGTTATGGTGGGTGCTAGCAGTTGTGGGTGGTTGTGGTGAGGGTGGTGTGTGTGGTGCACGTGGTGGTGGTGAGGGTGGTGGTGGTGGTGTGTGTGGTGCACGTGGTGGTGGTGGTGGTGGTGGTGGTGTGTGTGGTGCACGTGGTGGTGTCAGTGGTGACGGTGGTGGTGATGATGGTGGTGGTGATCGTGATGATGCTGGTGATGGTGATGATGGTGGTGGTAGTGGTTTGTTGTTGATGTTTTACATCCTAGCAACATATAAGGTCATATCAGGACGTCGTGGTAGTGGTAGATGTGGTGATGGTGGTGGTGGTGGTGGTGGTGGTGGTGTTGGTGGTGGTAGTAGTGGTGGGTAGTGATAGTGTGATAGTGATGGTGGTGGTGGTGGTGGTGTTGGTGGTGGTAGGTGGTGGTGGTGGTGGTGTTGGTGGTGGTAGGTAGTGATAGTGTGATAGTGATGGTGGTGGTGGTGATGGTGCTGTTGGTGGTGGTGGTGGTAGTAGTGGTGGGTAGTGATAGTGATGGTGGTGGTGGTGGTGCTGCTGCTGGTGGTGGTGGTAATAGTGGGTAGTGATAGTGTGATAGTGGTGGTGGTGGTGGTGGTGGTCATGGTGCTGTTGGTGGTGGTGGTGGTAGTAGTGGTGGGTAGTGATAGTGATGGTGGTGGTGGTAGTAGTGGTGGGTAGTGATAGTGTGATAGTGATGGTGGTGGTGGTGGTGATGGTGCTGCTGGTGGTGGTGGTGGTAGTAGTGGTGGGTAGTGATAATGTGATAGTGATAGTGGTGGTGTAGGGGGATGGGGATGCTGATCGTGGTGGCAGTGGTGGTGTGGTAGCAGAGCTCACCTTCGGCGTTCCCGTCGTACCGGAAGTGTAGAGGATGTACATCGGGGAGTTAGCCTCCACCGGGACACAGTCGTGAGGGCGCGCACCCTCCATCTGCTCCTCGTAGCACACGTCACGTCCGGCAACCATCGGCGGAGGCGGGAACTGTCGGCAAAGTCCGGAGACTCACAACCCGCTCAGCCACACAAAGCTTATCGAGTACTCCGACAGTTGTTGGAGGAGAGGAGAGGGGGGGGGGAGGGAAGGGAAGGGAAGGGGGGGAGGGGAGGTGAGGTGAGCGGAGGGGAGGGGAGGGGAGGGGAGGGGAGTCACATTATCCTGATACCGACATCACAAATCCTTGTCCTATCCTAGTAATGCCGAGCACCAGGCTAGGTAGCGACAAGCATCAATTTTGTATGTCATTAGTTTGACTCGGCCAGGATTCGAACTCCCAACCTTCCCGCATGGTAAGGACCCAAGAAGCCCCAAGGTCCCAAGATTCCCCAGGAGAGGCCAAGAGGCCCCAAGGCCCTCCAAGAAGCCCCCATGGCCCCCCCAAGAGGTCCCAGGAAGCCTCCAGAAACCCCAAGGACCCCCCATAACCCCCCAAGGACCCCCAAGAAGCCCTATGAAGCTCTCAAGGCCACAAGAATCCCCCAAGGACCCTAATAAGCCTCAAGAGCCCTCCAAGAAGCCTTAAGATGCCCCAAGGCCTCCCAAGAAGACCAAGGCCCTCAAGAAACCCTAAGAAGCCACAGGAGGCCCAAAGAAGACCCCATGAAGCCTTAAGAAGTCACAGGAGCCCCAGTACCATCCCAATAAGCCTTAAGTAGTCATAGGAGCCTCAAAAAGCCCAAGGCCCCCACAAGAAGCCTTAAGAACCCACCCCAAGGCCCCCAAGAAGCCATACGAAGCGCCAGGAGACCATTAAGAAGCCCCAGGAGTCCCCATATGCCCCAAGAAGCCCTCAGAAGCCTCAAGAAGGTCCAAGCCCTCCGCCCAACAAGCTTTGCGAAGCCCTAAGAATCCCCAAGGACTCCCAAGAAGCCCAAACGACCCGAAAGAAGCCCCAAGGACCCGAAAGAAGCCCCAAGGACCCGAAAGAAGCCCCACCACCCCTCAGCCCGCGTACCTGTGAGTGCTGACGGTTGTAGATGAGGCACACCCGGGGTTTGTGGTCAGACAGTTCGATGGCACGATCCAACAACTCCTTGTAGTGAATAACCTTGCCCTCCATGCTGCAGTTGGTGCTCACAATAACCTTGGGCTGCAAGGTCAAATAGCACACACGGAAGGTCAATGACATGGAATGCGTGAGTGAGTGAGTGAGTGAATGTGTGAATGAGCTGGGCTACGGGGCGATCATCCCTGGGGCGACCATCCCCAACCCAGTGGGTCGCAGGTGGCGGATAGCGACATGGCCTTTAAATATGGTTAGCTGTGAAATAAGGTGGGCTTGCCCAGTCGAATAAACAGCCCCGGACCAACTGGCGATGATCCTAACAGGACGAGGAGTGGGCAACTGGTTGGCACTGGTGTCCTCATTGAAATACCTCATGTGTCCCATGACAGGTACATCATGCGAGCAAGAGCCGCATTATAAGCTCAAGCCCCTTGTGCTCCCAAGGTAGGTCCTTTGATCAGGAGCTAAGGGTGAGGTAACCCTAACAGAAAACCTCGAGTGCTGAAGTCGGAGGTAGCAGGCCGCAAGGCGCACCCTAACAAACCATGGTACCACGCATACACAGCCATATGACACTTGGAGACAAAAAAAACTGGGCTCCAAGTGTAATTGAAGGCGAACGAAAAGAAGAAGAAGAAGTGTGAATGAGCATCTGACTGAGTGAATGTGTGTGTGAGAGTGAGTGTGAGTGAGTTTGGGAGAGTGAGTGTGAGAGTGAGTGTGAGTTTGCAAGAGAGTTTGCGAGAGTGAGTGTGTGAGAGAGTGTGAGAAAGTGTGAGAGAGAGTGAGAGCGAGTGTGTGAGTCACAGCGAATGTGAGTGTGAGAGCGAATGTATGAGAGCGAGTTTGTGAAAGTGAGTGTCTGAGAGTGAGTGTGACTGAATGAGTGTAAAAGTGAGTATGTGAGAGTGACTGTGTGACTGAATGAACGTGTAAAACTGTGAATGTGTGAGAATGAGTTTGTGAGTGAGTTTAAAGTGACTGTGTGAGACTGACAGTGGGTGCGTCTGCTATATCATCTTAAGCCGATCGCTTTTTATGCAAGTCCAGCTTTCAACATTACACTCAACTGAGGGAATAACAATATTCAAGTTTAAGTAACAGCATTTTAAAGATTTCATATCACACATATTGGTTATTAACTTGTAGTTTAAAGCAAATACAATATGCGGATAGTTGTGTACATATATTATTACTATGCGCAATTATTATTAGGACGGCTTCGACATTATGACATGTGCCAAGAATAAACACTGTATTTATACTGCGGGAGGCCAGCATAGAACTATTAACATACTTTTATCACATGGGCCTGCCAACACTTAATCCTATATTACATAGGGGCCTCATAGTATTTTCAACCCAGGGGGCCTCCAGACTCTTAATCCGGTGTCGCAGTTTGAGCGCCCTGCCAGTTTGAGCGCCCTGCCAGTGGTTGTATACTTTTTTTGTAAAATAGATTTAAAAGCTTTCATTGGATCAATTAAAAATATCTTAATGCGCAATTAAAGAGGAACATCTGAAGTATTTAATGTAACCTAAGAGCAATTTACTCTGAAAGTATTAAAACAGAGATAATAGTGAAAGTTAGGATATTCTGAGTGTCAGTGCCAGTGTTAGCCTTACCAGATCATGGCCTCAAAAACTATTTTCGCAAAATAAATTCAAGAACTTACAATTGGCTATTAAAAAAAAAGCTGAATGTGAAATTGTAGAGAAAGATCTGAACTATTTAATAGAAACAAGAGAAATTTGCTTTCAAAGCACCACAAAGGATGGTTTTAATGTTGTCTCTATCCGCGCATGCGCAGAAGCAACAGAAGGGCACTCAAACTGGCAGGGTGCTCAAACTGCGACACCGGTCCTGCACACACTGCACACTGTGCACCAGGGGGAGCACCCTACCTACCTCAGGGGCGGATCTAGGGGTCGGACTAATGGCACTGATTGGCACTGATTGGCAGTGAATGAGCCGCAAAGCGCCAAGTAGGGTGTGGGTGTGGGAGGAGAGGTTCCCCTCGGGAAAAAGTTAGTCGAAAACAGATGTCCAAAATGAAGGATTTAATGGCATCTGAGAGCGATGTTTTAGGTATAAGTACTATAACATGGCGGTGTTCTCTGTGGCGGAGTAGTTAGAGTGTCTGACTTTTTTCTAGGTCAGACTCCTAATCTGAGGGTCGGCAGTTCGATTCTCCGTGCCCCCAGCTCTGCCAATTTGGATTTCCACCGCTGTGTATAACTTACAGCGTCATCAAAGGCCGGTTGCTCTCATACCATGTCTATGTGGTGTGGGAGGTTAAAAATCCCTTGGGTCGGTAAAAGTGTAGGCTCGGGATTTCTATCGACCAGCAGTGGAGTGGGGAAGACCAGTCGTCTCTGACTGGGATTTCCCTTGCTTGGGACAACTAATGTACCAAAAAAAAAAAGAAAAAAAAAGAGAGACAAATAAGTGTTCACACTTCCTGTCTACCATTCGCTATATCGCTATATAACCAATGTGTGAATGTTGTCAAGTTTTAGCTCTACTGGGCGTGGGGGGGGGGGGGAGGTACTAGTGGGAGGGGGGGGCTTGTGCCCCCTGTCTCCCTCCCCTAAATCCGCCATTGTACCTACCTGTGCATGGCTGATTCTTGTTGAGAGTTCGCGGGCTGCAAAGCCGCCAAAGACGAGCGAATGGATGGCGCCAAGCCGGGTTATGGCCAACATGGCCACCATGGCCTGGGGCACCATCGGCATGTAGATGAGCACGCGGTCCCCGACACCCACGCCATGTGACGACAGAATGCCTGCCATGTGGCTCACCTGGGCATGCGAACAGTGAGCGATAATAGGGTTGTTTGCTGTTTGTTGGAGTTTTAAATCCTAGCAACATTTAAGGTCATATGTGAGATTAATTAATTAACAAGTAATTACCTGACTCCAGACACTACTTAATTAATCAAAAGGGAAACAGCCAATTACTTGCCTTCATATGTAGTTAAATAATGGGGAAACTACTAATTACCCAACTCCATACATTAATTAATTAATGAATTAAAATGGAAACAGCTAATTATTTGTAGTTAAAAAAGAGATTGATTGATTTGTTGTTTCTTTACGCCGCGTCAGCAGCATAGGCCATCTTCACGGTGAGAATTGTTTGTTCTTTATTCAACCATTGCTTTTACATATAATGTGTCAATAGAAACTCATGAATTAAAAAAACCTCACAATCATATAATTTGTGGTCAAGTTAAATATAATTCTAAATGAAAGTATTATTAATTGATAAAATTGGTTTAATGTGCTCTATAATCTATTATGGGAATATACTATATGTATATATATATATGTGCTCTATAATCTATTATGGGTATATAAACAAGGACACTAACTCTATTCAGTTTGCTTTATTATTATATATACCATTTATCTAGGCTCTACTGCATGCTGCATGTAGTTCCAGATTCGGCCACACTGGAGCCACTAGTCATAGGCTTTGACACTTGTAAGCCAGCTGTGCCGGGTCGTTATCGCCTCCAGACCCACTCGGATGGTAAATTTTAACTTAAAAGGGAAACGAAGAATCACCTGACTCAATACACTAATTAAAAGGAAAACCACTAATTACCTGACTCTAGACACTAATTAACTAATTAAAAGGTAACCAGCTAATTACTTGACTCCCTACACTAAGCAATTAATTAAAAGAAGAGAAACCGATAATTATGTGACTTCATAAACTGAGTAAGTAATTAAAATAAAGGGGAAACGGCTAATTTAAATATAATTAAAAATTCTAAAATCAGCTAAATACTTTTTTCCATAAATTGGTTAGTAGCTAAAAAAAAAAAAGGAGTTAATTACCTGACTCCAAATAGTAAGTAGCTTAAATAGAGTAAGGGAAACCCTAATTAACCTAAATTATTCAACCTGAACTCTATTAGAAGCCGCCATCTTGTCTGAGAGAACGACAGGTGCATGCCGGGAGGTAAGTGAGCAGTCTGACCTGGTGCAGCAGCTGCTTGTAGGAGATCTTCTCGGTGCTGCTGGTGATGGGCGAGTCGTGGATGATGGCAGTCTGGTCACCCCGTCCGCTCTCCACATGTCGGTCCACGCAGTTATAACACGCATTCAGGTACCCACCCGGGAACCTGAATGTGCAGCATTCCCATTTAGCACGATCTATAGATCTATTGTTTACAGGCTGCATTTAGCATGGCCTTTCTACTGTTAAGTTTACAGACAGCATTTAGCATGGCCTTTCTACTGTTAAGTTTACAGGCACAGGCGACTGCGGGGAGAGAGTTGGGGGATGGAGAGGTGTAGGGAAGGAGAGATGGAGAAGGTGAGAAATTGAGAGAGAGAGATGGGAAGAGAGAGATAGAGAGAGAGAGAGAGAGAGAGAGAGAGGGAGGAAGATGACGCAGGTAGGAGAATTGAAAGAGGAGAGGGTGATGGGGGGAAGCTGGGTTGGTATAAAAGGGATGTGGAGGTAGAAGGATGAAGAAGGGGTGAAGGGGAGTTGGGTGGGAAGCTTTGGTAGGATGAGAGTAGGGGGGGGGGGAGGGTAGAGGAGACGGAAGAGGGAGGGAGGGCGAGAGTAGAGAGGGTGGAGAAGGATGGGTGTGGGGGTTGGAGGGGTGGAGTAGGAAGAGGGTGGAGAAGGAGGGTGTGGAGAAGGAGGGTGTGGAGAAGGAGGGTGTGGAGAAGGAGGGTGTGGAGAAGGAGGGTGTGGAGAAGGAGGGGTGGAGAAGGAGGGTGTGGAGAAGGAGGGTGTGGAGAAGGAGGGTGTGGAGAAG
>CM059202.1:27143865-27241444 GCA_030323885.1 Branchipolynoe longqiensis | reverse complement strand
TACAACGCCTCGGCTAATCGAGGCCGAGGGAGACCTTCACGTAGCCTCATTTTTATCCCCAATTATCTGATGAACATGTATGTATCAGTAGTAAAACAAAGTTTGTACATCTCCCCGGTTCTTGTTAGTTGGTGAGTAGGCGGGTTGCCACCCCGCTTGGTTTCTCTAGCCGTTTGTTGTAATGTTTGGCAAACGACTTGGCCGTCTTCCAGCCGGCGTGGGTTAGGATTCTGCGAACCGAGATTCCTAACTTCCTCGCTTTGGACACCATAGCACCCCTTGTGGAATGCGAAGCATAACGTTCCGTATCAATGCCAGCCAACTTGAGTATTATAATAGTCCATCTGGCTAGTGTGTCACATGAAATGGCTTTATGTGGCTTGATAAAACTCACTAAGAGTTGTTTGGAATTCCGTATTCCCTTTGTCTTGGATATGTATGTTCTAATGGCTGAAACTACACAAAGCTTCTTATCCTGTGGGAAGCTATCTAAATGAATAGACGAGAGAGAATCTCCTGTCCTGTTAGATTTTAACAGAACGTTTAAATCAAACGTGGCCTCTTTTTTGTCAATGTCAAGGCCTTGCAAAGAAAGGGCTACAATAGTTTGTCCTCTATGTCCTGTAACTAGCAACAATAATACTGCTAATTTATAGCCTAACTTTTGGACCGTGAGCCATTTATTCTCCGGCCAGGATTGGAAGAGTTTAAACACCGTTGAAACATCCCAAAACCGACTATATTTCGGCTTTGGGGGGTTCCTTTCATAGATCCCTCTCATGATCCAATGAATTACTTCATGTTTGCCAATGGTTTGTCCTTCGATTCTTGGCACAATGATGGAGAGTGCGCAGCGCGCTGCATTTATAGCCCCATATCCCAGCCCATCATCCTCCAACATGCGGAGGAAACGGCCTACTTGAGCGACCTTGGGGGCCATTGGTTTAACCTTATATATTAAACAATGTACTCCCCATTTCCTAAGGTAAGTAGTATACATTTTTACAGTTCCTGGTCTCCAGGCATGTGAAATCAACCTTTCTTGGGTGATTTTATCTAGGCCGTATTTTTGTAAATACGCCCTTAGAAAAGGAATGCCAGTAGGGGGGTTGTTGACACGTCCCCTTGTGTCGTCACTTTTCCTTGATGTTGTAGGTTTTCCTGCCCTCTTGGGAATTTTAAAACCTTCTTTGCTTCCCATTCGACTATGGCCCACCAGGGCTGAGTGTTCCAGTCTGGTACTATCAATACCGCATGGGTCTTGTCTAGCCTGATCTTTCTGGCTACTCTGCTGACCAAGCTGAATGGTGGAAAAATATAATAAAATGCGTTATTCCAAGTGAGGGAAAAAGCATCCACTCGCCACGCATGTGGTTCTGGGTGCCAGAATACATATTTATCAAGTTTTTTGTTTTTACGTGAGGCAAAAAGGTCTATGTCTGGCAAGCCCCATTCCTGACAAATGGCTAGAAATATGTTCGGGCTGAGGGACCATTCTAAATGGTCATGAAAATGGCGACTTTTGTTGTCGGCCAACGTATTTAGTTTACCTGGGATGTCAGCTACTGTAATCCAAACATGTTGTTTTTCTGCCCAATCCCAAATGAGTTTTGCTATCTCGTTGCAAGCTGTGGACTTTGTCCCACCCATGTTACGGATGTATGCCATTGCGGTAGTATTATCAGTTAAAACTTGGACGGTAAGTTTATCTATTTTTACTAAGCTTGTAAGTCCTAGGTAGATGGCTCTTAATTCTAGGACGTTTATATGATCTTCTATTTCGTTATCTAACCAGCGGCCCCCAGTAGCTTCATTTCCTCTGTGGGCACCCCACCCCTCTAGTGACGCATCAGTTGTAACTTGTGTTGGGCTCTTCCATACGGATGGGATTATGGGAATTAAATAAATGTTCCATCCACCATTGGATGTTATCATGTCCTGCTTTGGAGATGGTCATTTGGCATTCGAAATTTCCCTTAGCTTTATTGAGCGCGATATTTTTATCTATTTCGAGGGATTTAATATGTGCTTTCCCGTATAATACGGCTGGCGCATAAGCCACCATTAGGCCAATGAGTACTGCGACTTGCCTTATTTTTGGTCGTTTTATGTTTAAAAGGTCAGAGGCTGTAGTACTAAATTTTTCAATCTTGTCTGATGTTAGGGAGATTGTCATTTCTTTTGTATTAATAAAGAAACCCAAGAATTTTAATAGGAATGTTGGTTGTAGAACCGATTTGGTTGCATGAATGAAAAACCCCAAGTGGGTTAATATATCACATAAGTCATTTATGGCTAAAAAGCAATCGTTCTTTGTGCGTGCCACAATAAACGAGTCATCAATATATGGAAACATGACATGGCCTTTCTTGGCCATTTCCGCAAATACTGGTTTAAGTAGCTTTGTAAATAAACGTGGAGCACAGGCGAGGCCATTTGGCAAGCATGTAAATTGGTACAATTGGCCTTGCCACAAAAATCGAAGAAATTTTCGATGGGCCTCATAAATCGGTATGGTATAGTAAGCGTCTTTGAGGTCTACGCTTGCGAGCCACGAGCCTTGGCTTACTAGGTCACGGGCTGTTTCTAACGAAAACATTTTGAAGTGCTTATATTCAACTAAAGTATTTAGAATAGTTAAGTCAAGGATCATTCTAATGTCGCCATTAGGTTTGGGCCTTGAGAAGATATTTGAGATATATTCCCCTTCTGTATGTTGGACGGTAGTAATGATACCTTTTGATTGAAATTTGTTTACTTCTATGTCTAACGCTAGTTTTTCGTGTTGCGTTAAGCGGTAGGGGAAAGGGACTTTATGTTGTAAAGGCGTTTGTGTAAAAGGAATGAAACTCCTCTAACAATATCGAGAACTGACTGATCATGAGTCAGTTGTTCCCAGTTCATAATGTGATTAGAGACATTGCCAGCACAAAAGGGGCTTACACTGGGTTGCTCCTCAGGCTCTACTTGTTGCCTGGTTTGGGGAACTGCTTCTGGGGAGGGTTGTCTCTCCTGAAGGGGCGGTTGCCGTCGTTCCAGCCGTACTGGTTCCTCTGGCCGCGTCCCCTTGGTTGATAGCCGTAGTTGCGGCTGCCGAAGCGGTTGGTCGACTGGCCGGTCCGCCGTCCTCGAAAATCCGATCTGGATTTCTTAAACTTAGCGACATTGGAATCCTTCTTCCCGTCCAGGTGTTTGGATTGCTTCGCTTGAGTTTCTACCTGTTTGAACAGGTATTGTAGCTGCCCTCCAAACATTTTGCTGTGGTCAAGCGGCTTGCCTTTGATGGGTTTAGGCGCCAAGAAAAGAGTAAACTCTTTCCCGTCGTTGTCGACGACCTTTTTGGAGCGGGCAACTTGTTTGCCAGCGTCGGTGGTAACGGACTTGAACACGTTTTCGAAACGCCTGTACGTCAAGAAATTGCTCGTCGCAGTTAACGACGCGATAGCCGCGTTCATGTCTTTAGTAACCGTGGTGAACTTATTCCCGGTCATCATTCGGTTGGCCACCGGCATGATTGCCGCGAGTGCCACAAGGACTCCTTTATGGACGGTATGGAGACAGGTCTCAAACTTTTTCCTGTCCTCGCTCATCGTCACGTCCTCGTCCATCTCTTTGATGGTGGCCTCGGGAATCCCTTTGATGCCCGTATATTCCTCCGCGAGCTTTGTCAGAGTCTCTGCGGGTTTGAAGGTGTCAAAGTGACCTCTGACATTCTTTCTCAGGAGCGTGCAGGTGTTGATTCGCCGCTTCTTGACCGTCCTGATTTTCCTTGCCACCTTTACAGTGATGTTGGCAAAGGTACCGGGATGTGGGTCATCCGACTCTGACTCCGTGGTAGTCGAATGACCAGAGGAGTCAGAGGAAGAAGACTTCGACTTCTTCTTCTTTGATTTGGACTTTTTTGTCCTTTTTACCTTCCGGACCTTGTTCCTGGCCTTGTAGTACTCATCTCCGCCAGACGAGTACTTTTTGGGGTGCTTTCGTTTGCGCCCCAAGGCCACCTCCGAGTCGGTAGTAGGCTGGTCCGACAGATCCTCCCACTCCGATAGTTCGGATTGGGAGGCATCTGCTTTTGTTGACGTTTTGGGTGTAGGGAGCAGCTGTTGCAGCTGCTCTCGTATGAGCTTGACCATCTGCTCGTTGGCCGCTAGCTGCGAGGGTCCCGGCTCAGGGGAACGATCACGTGACCCGGCTGACTGGCGTCCCGACGCCGCGTCCCCCTCACTGAGGGTATGAGGTGCACCCTTGTCACCCCGCTTCGTGGCCATCCTGAAGGGTCTGAAAACAACCAAAGGCGTTTTAAACCCACAACTCAAGTAAACTGAACCAGTGGAACAGTACTATGAGGCCAGGTGGTCTTACAGGGGTAATAAAACTGTATTTACACCAGTTATTAACCCAGGCGTGAGTAAGCTACAGCATCGGAGGTATATAACGGTCGCAAGCGAGCCGATACCAACGCGGGGCGGGACCAGTGTAGGTCGCGCCCACACTCTCTGTACCATAGACTTCTCCCACCTGTGGCTACGACGCCAACAAGTTGGAGAAAATATTATGATACTCGGAGGTACGTCTTAGAAAAAACTATCATAACGACGAAATGGCTCCAGCCAACATGTCTCTCCGTTGGGCAACGGGCGGCAATAACTATCTAAGCGACGAAATGACTCCAGTCAACGTGTCTCTCCGTTCGGCAACGGGCGGCAAAAATAAAATGGATGCCTCAATCTACAGCACCGGCTAAACACCACGCTTGAGATTATTACTTATTAGCAAATAAGAACTCAACAACAAGTCTATGAGCGTGTGCTATATGTATTCATAAACAATCTTGTCAGTTTATGTTCCGTTACTTACAGTAGAAAGAGTAGTAATCCGTGTGAAAACTGCTGAGCTGCTCGTAACGTTCCTCCAGTTATGAGCGGAATATGCTAATTGCTGAACCCGGATGTTGCTTCCTTCTCCCTCGGCCTCGATTAGCCGAGGCGTTGTACCGAGGTAAAATATATATATATATATATATATGCACATATGTTTATATATGCATATATAGTTAAAAATTGAATGCGTTAAGGCCAGGCGCAGCTGGCATACAGTGCACAGGGCCGCTCACAGGGGGCGCCACCGTGGTCTATGTCATAATAACAGGGTCAGCTAGATAGGATAAGTGCTAACTATTACATAGGGAACTGAAGATCGGTAGTGTCCTTGTTTATATTCCCATAATGGATTATAGAGCACATATACACATATGTATCTGTGTATATGTGTGTACATATGCATGTGCATACATATCTATATACAGTATAACCCCGTTAAACCAAACTTGAAGGGACCCTATAAATTTGTTTGGATTAACCGATCATTGGTTTAAACATGCTTTGGCTTCGACTTTGACTTGGCTTTGGCAAAAACATGTATGCATTATGAATGTAATATACAATGTATGCGGACACTGATTATTGTTTTTTATGTGTATACAGTATGAACCCGTTAAACCAAGCTCGGTTAAACCAAACGATTGGTTAATTCAAACTGTTTTCGGCGGCCCAGCAAAATACTACCATTTATCATATAAAAAAGTTGGTGGGGTCTCAGATGACCTTATAACCACATGAAAGTTTGGTTTACCATACCAGAAGTGGCCTGGGGCCCGACAATTTTGTTTGGATTAACTGATAATTTGGATTTATCGAATTTGGTTTAACCAACTTTTTTATATGATAAATGGTAGTATTTTGCCGGGCCACCGAAAAAAGTTTGGATTAACCGATCATTTGGTTTAACCAAGCTTGGTTTAATGGGGTTATACTGTATACAGTAAAACCTCTCTAACCGACCACCTCCACAGACAGATCACTCCCTATGCCAATCGCTTTATTTGGGTCTCAAAAATACCATTTTAACCATATCCTAACTCCCTAAACCGACCACCTCCCGAAATGGACCACTTAAAGCCGGTCCCAAGGTCGGTCGATTTAGAGAGGTTTTACTGTATACACACACAAATTGCATATATGCACATATCTACTCATATACATACCTTGCATATGCACATAGACATACATATATATGCATAAATACATATACACATGAATAGATATGTTTATATATATATATATGTGTATATATATACACAGATGCATGTATGTGTACATAGTTATATGAGGAGTTCAGGTGCAAAACCTCGTAAATGCCAATCCAAATTGAGATAAACTGAAAGTAAATCTGTCCAAAAGGTTCATTTTCTATATACCTATTTATTTTGTTCATTGCTCCATAACCATCTCATCAGAAGAAAAGTGGAATTAGTGAGAATTAGAATTACCTTCATCATGTAATAATTTTGTATTTTCATTCAGTTTTTGACTTAGGCTTTATGGAGTTTTGCGTCTGAACTCTTCATATATATATATGGTTGAGTCAAACCAATGACATAAAAATTGATACTTGTCGCTTCCTAGCCAGGCACTCGGCATAATTAGGATAGGGCAAGGACTGGTTAGCTCAGTGTCAGGATGTGACTGAGTGGGATATCAGGTCATGGTGCTGGCAGCCTGGTCTCCCAGTGGGGCAGCACTATAAAGATGTCATGAGTGCGAACTGTCACAAGTCAGTACCCGTCCTGATATGACCATAGATGTTGCTAGGACGTAAAACAACAAACAAACATAGTAATGCTCAATACCAGGCTAGGCGGTGACAAGTACCAATTTTTTAATCATTCGCATGACCCGGCCAGGGTTCGAATCCCATGACCTACCAAATTAGGCAGTGGGCACTAAACTCATTCGGCCATCCCATCTGGCAGTGCGAACTGCTTGCTGAACCATTAAATTAATTGACAGTTATCGCAACCACAACATAGAAGTCCATTATTACTTCTGGTAACTCCATATGTCAGCACAGTTCGAATATACACTCACTAGAGGGCGCCACTCACACCTCCCACACTCTACCCACATAAACACACACACACACACACATCCACAGCATACACAGGGCTTTGCCATCTCTTTGTACAGGTTCTTTTTGTTTGGATTCAGCAACAAGTGACCGTCTGTCTCCTGCTGGACCCGCCAACAGCCAATTACCCGAGGGTCCCCCCACTAACCCCTGGCCGCCCTGGAGCAAGCCGTCCCACGTTACTAACAAGTCGCTGCGCAGTCCAGACCAATCTGTTAAAGGGGACGCGTATGGACTGCCGAGGGACGATCAGATCAGTACGCCACTTCCGAGATATCAAAGTTACTGCACACACTGGTCATTGTAGTGTAGTGTACTGTAGTGTAGTGTAGTGTAGTGAGGTGAGGTGCATGCACTGACGTCCTCAGGTTGGTTGGTTGGTCCTGGCAACATCTATGGTCATATCAGGATGGGTACCGACTTGTGACAGTGCGCACTCATGGTGACTTTATAGTGCTGCCCCACTAAGCGTCCAGGCCACTTGCACCATGACCTGATATCCCACTCAGTCACATTATCCTGACACTGCCAACCAGTGATGCCATGAGCAAAAAACTATACAAGCTATTGCATAGTGTTGAAAGCAATTTTTTATCTTGACGATTTATACTGCCTCTCATGGATAAGTCTGAATAGACTTGTTTTCACCATTAGACAGTTTGTCGATAGAAAGCCCGAACCTACACTTTTACCGACCCAAGGGATTTTTAACCTCCCACACCACATAGACATGGTATGAGAGCAGCTAGCCTTTGATGACGCTGTAAGTTATACACAACGGTGGAAATCCATATTGGCAGAGGTGGGGGTATGGGGAATCGAACCACCAACCTTCAGATTAGGAGTCCGACCTAGAAAAAAGTCAGACACTCTAACCACTCCGCCACAGAAGGACACGACACAAGGTATGTGTTGCGTAGTGTTGAATAATCCCTATGTATGTACTGTTGTACTGTAAGTGCGCTTCCTGGATATTTGTAATTCTAAGTAGGAGACTTATAATTGAAAGGGGATGACTATCGTGAGATCCACTGACTTCCCCAGGTGAAATGACACATACACAGATAGTTGTGGGTAAGCGGACTTCATCAGGGAGCTTAGATAGCCTAATGGTTAGGATGCTCGACCCAGGATGGTAGAAGCAGGGGATCAGATCCCACTCTGGGAGTGATGTTCCCTTCATTTGCAAGTACTTACAGATTAACTTACAGATCCTCGTCTGGCTGACCTAGGTCCTATTTCACCTCTAATGCCAGCTCATTATGGTAAAAAGAGAATATTGTTTTGAACACATATGAAGGTGGATGGAGCCCTGAAGTCATATAATTGTAGGTGTCCTCTCCAATGTCTATCCAGCCTTCTCTCAAATGCTTCTACCATTGGTGCTTCAACCACTTGGTCTGGAAGACTGTTCCATGGATCTGTCACCCAAAAGAAAAATGAGTGTTTCCTGACCTCAAGTCTGTATTAAGGTCCAGTCACACCTCACTGGATTGAGCAACGGACAGAATTGTCTAGTCCAGTGGTGATAAGTATAAAAATGTATTAAAATGTGTCAAAGTGTTGCGATGGCTGCCGGACAAACGGACATGAAAGGGACATGAAACAGACATGAACGTATAGCCAATGGATGAAACAAACTCAACCCGGACAAGAACCGTAGACGTCAGTCCGGTGGCATCCATTCTTAGTTTTGTGCATGTTCAAAACTTGTACGGACACAAAACGGACGTTGTTCGGTTTCTGGGGCGTTATACATCGATGACACTACAGTTGGTGGTGACAGAAACCTCAACACTGACCACTGCTACACCTAATTATGCACCGGAAGTGCTATTTTCACTGCAGTCAAATTCCGAAATAAATGTAAGGCAAATCATGTGTTTACAGGGTCAAAGTGAGTCTAAAGTGAAGGATAGAGCTGACATGGGCATTCTATCCACTTCCGGTTGCGTGATCACACGGGGAACCCAGAAGACACTGCGTTCTTTACTCCCACAAAGACGCTGAAGTAGACATTTGAACTTCTTCAGCTCACTGCACTTGAACCAAACATGTGTATGGAGAGTGACAAGTAAGGCTCCTGGAGTTTGTTTTTGTTTTTTGTGGTTTTTTTTGCGTGTGTGTGGGGGGGAGGAGGGAGGGGGGGGGGTCCTGAATAGCCCACCTTCATAATTTAGGGTTTTTATTATTGAACCAAATATGTGTATGGAGATTGACAACTATTAAAGGCTCTTGATGTCTTCTTTTTAAAGAAACTGAATAGCTCAACTCCAGAAAGTAATAATCCATTAAGTATCCGCCTCAATTATGCTTCTTTAGTGGGGCTGTTGCTAGGACGCAAAACAACAACAAACAAACACAAACAGAATAATTCAAAACCAACGGAAACACTCGATGTGACCTACTTCTGAATGACGTCAGGGAATCCCCACCAAATGCAATTCTGCTGTGCATTCCTTCCTTGAGTATGCCTGAAGATGGGGATATAAAACATGACCTCATTTCTACACCTTAAGAAGATGGTCGTCTGCGCAGAATCTCTAACCATGCAGCCCCGTCGAGAGTTTGAATCCGAGCCGAGTCAAACCGATGACGTACTTGTCGCTACCTAGCCTGGCGCTTGGCAGTAATAGGATATGGCAAGGACTGATTAGCTCAGTATCAGGATAATGTGACCGAGTGGTCATGGTCGATGGTCATGGTGCCAACGACCTGGTACAGTGCACACTCATGGCAACTTTATAGTGTTGGTCCACTGGGATACTGGGTTTTCAACACAATGACCCGATATCCTACTATCACATTATCCTGATACTGAACAAACCAGTCCCTACACTATCCTATTAATGGCGAGCGAGCACCAGGAGAGATAGCAATAAGCATGAATGTTCTAAGTCATTGGTTTGACTCGACTGGTGTTCGAACCCACGACCTCCCGTATGGTGCTCTTACCGAATCAGCCAGCTATTAGTTGTCCCCGATCCCCGATCTAATTCAAGACATGACCGGTCGGCAGTTGTGTTGTCACAATCTTTGTATTTCCATTGTTTATTATATATTGTTAAGCTTCAGTAGTTAGTTAGTAAAGTAGACACCAGGGGGAGGCACCCCGTGGTCTCAACCCGCCCCCTTGTGGTGTGTTCAGATTTCTCCGCATTGTCTCCTTCTGCCAGTCGGTCTACCCAAATAGTGCACCCCCTCCAAAACAGGAGCCCCCCCCCCCCCCCGCCAATATACACACACACCGCCACCACATCCACACACCACCACCACCACCACCACCACCACCTCCACACACCACCACACACCACCACCTCCACACACCACCACCACCGCACACACCACCACTACCACCACCCACTACCACCCCCACCACCTCCACACACCACCACCACCTCCACACACCACCACCTCCACACACCACCACCACCTCCACACACACCAGCACCGCCACCTCCACACACACACCAGCACCGCACACACACCACCTCCACCACCTCCACACCACCACCACACACCACCACCACTGCACACACACCACTGCACACACACCACCGCATACACACCACCGCACACACACCACCACCACACACCACACACCACTGCTGCATAGTCCGATGAAATATAAAATTTTCAAAACCAAACTGATTATCAAGATTTTATTTTACATATCTAACTTAGATACTGATGCACTTATTAAGCATTTGTTTCTTCGTAGAACTAGAAGGCAATACTGAGTCAATTTAACAGAACCTGTTACTGCAGAAGTCTATGGCGTCAGAGTTTTGGCAAGCTTGCCAAAACTAACTTTCCATGTTTTCACCTAAAATATCTCAACGGTTTACCATTTAAAATAAAAGTAACTTTGAACTAATGTAAAGTAGATACTAGTGATAGATCTAATATATTTATCTCAGAAAAAATACAGAAATTCAAAACCATCGGACTATGCAACTTTATACAAGTCCAGCTGCACATTGTGACACGACACTATTATATTATATGATAACTGCTTCTACTTAAAACACATTAAACACGACATTTATACATTTCTAAATATTCAAAATTCCCGCTTCCTCAGGCCGAATGCACCTGAAGGCGGTGAGACAACTTTACAAACAGCTCGCCGAGAGTTTGTGTTTTCAGAAAGAGGGAGATAAAAAAAATATTATTTCAACAAAAGATGCAATAAACAAGCACTACTGTCCACAAATCAGATGAATTTAACGCTGCACAATCTGCGAATTGTGTCCACTAGAGACACCGGCCAAGCTATACAAAAACACGGCTGGATGAAGCGAAATTACACAAGTTTGCGATAGTTTTGAGCGCTTAATCGTTACTAACACTCCACCCGGGACGCGCGCCCCCGCCCACTTTACCTGGACGGGTCATTTAGTATCAGGGGGCGCGCGCGGTGATTCTGACCGTGGCGGACCATTTGCGCGTTAATAAATATAACCCGTATCATGTATGTGAATTCACTGCAAATCGTTACGGCAACAAACTTTGAAACTGATATTACCTTAGATGTTGCCAGGACGCAAAACGCCAACAACCAACCAACATTGAAACTGATAGGTCCAAGCTCAGCCAACACCCCGCCATGGGAATATTATACAGCAAAATAACACACACCAAGCCTTCAAAAGAAATAACCAACTTGGCATTGTGAGACCGAGGGGGTGGGGGGTGGGGGTGGGGGTGGGGGGGGGGGGGGGGGGTGGGGGTGGGGGTGGGGGTGCTGGGTGTTGGGTGAGGGGTTTGTTTGTTTGTTGTTTTACGTCCTAGCAACATCTAAGGTCATATCAGAACGGGTACCAACTTGTGACAGTGCGCACACATGGCAACTTTATAGTGCTGCCCCACTGGAAGACCAGGCTGCCAGCACCATGACCTGATATCCCATTCAGTCACATTATCCTGACACTGAGCAAACCAGTCCTTGCCCTATCCTAATAATGCAGAGCGCCAGGGTAGGAAGCGACAAGTATCAATTTTTAAGTCATTGGTTTGACTCGACCAGGGTTCGAACCCACGACCCCACGATCTACCAACACGGGAGACGGATGCTCTAATGCCAAGTACACACCTACCATATACGATTCGCGCACTAAAACTCGCGACTCGACCCGACCCACTTAAAACTGAAAACGGGCCGATTCATTTTTCGAATCTCGAATCGCGAATCGCAATCGTAATCGGCCCGTTTTAGCCCTAAAACTGAGTTTTTAGTCGCGAATCGCAATCGCTAGGTGTGCGCGGGGAGCGCACACATAGCGATTTTTGTGCGCGAAACGGGCAGTTTTAGATCGTAAACGGTAGGTGGGTGCGGATAAACGGTAGGTGTGTACCTGGCATCACTCATTCGGCCATCCCGTCTGGTCGGGTGGTGGGGGGGGGGGGGGGGGGGGGGGGGGGGAGGGGACCAATGGAGTGTTAGGTTTCAAGGTCGACATGCCGGAGATTAGTGGTTCACAACGGGATATGTGCATTGTGAAACGTTGAAGCTATTTACAAGCAGCTTTGGGGAATACACGTAGGAACAGACCTTACAAGATATAGGGGACAGAAATAGCAACACAGCTAGAACTTAGAAGGGTTAAAGCCCTGTCACACTACGACGCATCGCACAAGCGCCCGCTGATATATAGTTCAGGAGCATTAGCTACCAGAACAGTAAAACACAGAAAAAAATAATGTCAAGCTAATTTTTTTTATATAAGCTTAGTGTAGTATATTAAACAAAATATCAAAAGTCCCCTAAAATCCCACCCTTGCTTCATCGCTAAAACAATTATGTTGCCTAGCAACCATCGATGCATGCTAATGGCCCAGATAATGACCTTATAAATGGACTTATTGCATTATGAACTTAACATATGCTTGTAATTAACATTCTAATTAATAAGCAAGTAAGATAATACATAGAACAGCATCATACATGATTATTATACATCGGTAACCAATGGCAACAGCATACATATCAATTGTTCAATGAAATGCTTGAATTTTGTTCATTGCATATATATATACCAGGAAAGTTATTACTATATTAGCTATGTAATCCTGATTCATGGTTCCGACTGCGCATGCTAGTGATTTTGCGCCAATACGTTGGTGTACGTCGATATGCGTTACCCGAGCAAGAGTTTGCGCCAAGCTCTGACTGGCTGGAAAATCTGACAAGATGGTCGGGTGGCAACTGTTTATGCCATGCTCTAACTGGCTCGACAGTATAACAAGAGAGTTGACTGGCTACTGTTTATGCCGAGCTCTAACGTGGCTCGACAGTCCGACAAGATGTTTAGCTGGCAACAGTTTGCGCCAAGCTCTGACTGGTATGACAGTCTGACAAGATGGTCGACTGGCAACTGTTGATGCCGAGCTCTAACTGGCTCGACAGTCTGACAAGAGAGTTTGCTGGCTACTGTTTATGCCGAGCCCTGACTGGCCTGACAAGAGAGTTGACTAGCAACTGTTTATCCTGTGCTCTGACTGGTTCGATGATTTGACAAGATTTTTGGCTGGCGACAGTTTGCGCCAACCTCTGACTGGCTCAACACAGTCTGACAAGAGAGTTGGCTGGCAACTGTTTATGCCGAGCGCTGAGTGGCCTGACAATCTGACAAGAGAGTAGACTGGCAACTGTTTATGCCGAGCTCTACAATCTGACAAGATGTTCGGCTGGCAACTGTTTATGCCAAACTCTGACTGGCTCGAGAATCTGACAAGATGTTCGGCTGGCAATAGTTTGCGGCAAGCTCGGACTGGCTCGACAGTCTGACAATAGAGTTGACTGGCAACTGTTTATGCCAAGCTCTAACTGGCTTGATAGTGCGACAAGATGTTTAGCCTGCAATGGTTTATGCCGAGCTCTGACTGGCCTGAAAGCCTAACAAGATGTTCGGCTGGCAACAGTTTGCGCCAAGCTCTGACTGGCTCAACAATCTGACAAGAGGGTCAACTGGCAAATGTTTATGCCATGCTCTAACTGGCTCGACAGTCTGACAAGAGAGTTGACTGGCAACTGTTTATGCCAAGCTCTGACTGGCTCGACAATCTGACAAGATGTTCGGCTGGCAACAGTTTGCGCCAAGCTCGGACTGGCTCGACAGTCTGACAATAGAGTTGACTGGCAACTGGTTATGTCAAGCTCTAACTGGCTCAATGGTCTGACAAGACGTTTGGCTGGCGACTACTTATGTCATGCTCAAACTGGCATGGATGTCAAAACAATTGTTTATGCCAGGCTCTGACTAGATACAGGATTCACCCGGTACTCGCAGTCGCAGTACACGCGTGAATACCAACCTTATATAAAAACGGTCGAAAAAGCGGGTTAATGAATTGAGAGCCTAATTTCACAATCTAAGAAGCAACAATTATTCTTTACATATGTCTTATTGATAGCCCGCTACCTTTGAGTTGAAAAATATAATATAATATCTAGTTTAATAAGATTAAAAGTGAAATCGACGGCGTTCTGCGGCCGCCATCTTGTCTTTTCAAATTCTCTCCCATTTCACCAACTCTGTGTCTATATGGGTAGCCATTTGATACTGGAGCCACAGTTTCTACTTCATGTTCCATACTAAACCTATTTTCACCCATATTTACACTACGTTGTCCTTCACCCGTACTAGAACTACACGGGTGAATCTTTTATCTAGGCTCTGACTGGCTAGATAAACACCGGACACTGGAACCATCACTTCCACAGTTTATTCCTGTTTGAAGCAGTTTTTGCTCGGACTTATTTGTCATCTACCCCTGCTATAGGTAACGGGTGAATATTTGATTTAGTCAGGTACAACAGAATCTTGTGAAATCGGCTTGGTTAAAGTTGCATCGTCCCATGGTTTTGAGATTCTATCATTTTTTCTGAGATAAATATATTAAACTGATTTTTATAATCTACCTTACTTTAATTTTTAAAAGTTTGTTTTATTTAACGACGCCTCTAGAGCACATGGATTTTTATCATCGACTATTAGACGTCAAACATTTGGTCATTCTGACATTTCTTTGGAGGAAACCCACTACCGTCAGATAGGCTACTCTTTCCGATAAACAGCAAGGGTTCATTTATATGCACTTTCCCACAGACAGGACAGCACATACCACAGCCTTTGGTGAACCAGTTGTGGATGACTGGTTGGAATGGAAAATAGCCCAAACTGCAAATGTGTTCACTGAGCTCCTTCTACTTTAACCGTCCTGATATGACCTTAGATGTTGCTAGGACGTAAAAGAACAACAAAGAAACAAACCTCCTACTTTACAGTCAAGTTCTGTTTATTTTTAAATGGTTAAATTTTGAGATATTTGAAGTGCAATCATGTCAAATTAGTTTTGGCAAGCACGCCAAAACTTGAAGTGGAGCAGTAGCTAAGTTAGGTAAGTTTGTTTGTTGTTTTACGTCCTAGCAACATCTAAGGTCATAGCAGGATGGGTACTGATTTGTGACAGTGCACACTCATGGCAACTTTATAATGCTGCACCCACTAGAAGACCAGGCCACCAGCACCATGACCTGATATCCCACTCAGTCACATTATCCTGACACTGAGCCAACCAGTCCTTGTCCTATCCAAATAATGCAGAGCGCCAGGCTAGGAAGCGACAAGTATAAATTGCTAAGTCATTGGTTTGACTCGACCAGGGTTCGAACCCATGACCCCACGATTTCCCAACACGGGAGACGGACGCTCTAACTCATTCAGCCATCCCGTCTGGTCACTAGGACGTTAAACAACAACAAACACACCTCCTACTTTAACGTCAAGTACTGTTTATTTTTAAATGGCTAAATTTTGAGATATTTGAAGTGCAATCATGTCAAATTAGTTTTGGCACGCTTGCCAAAACTGTGAAGTGCAGCAGTAGCTAAGTGAGATAAGTAGAATCAAATCTAGATAATTGTTTTGGTTTTGACAAATTTGATGTTTTCATCAGACTATACAGCTTCAAGCACCGTGTATTAGTCTAAGCATTAAACGTAGCGAATGAGATCTTACATCCAGGTTTGCCATCTACCGACAACCCACGACTCCAAACACTAACAAAAACACTAACAAAAATAGTATAAAAAGAAAGAAAAGAAAGAAAAGAAAGACCCAGAACAAGAGGCCTCCTGTTGTTTTGTTTGTTCCAACGCGTCACGTGAGGTGGCGCTGACTCGTGACTGACGCTCGGGTGTCAAGGTCAAGGAGACTCGGTGACCTCCCGTGACCTTGTGGGACACCGAAGTGCCTCCATTGTTTACATACCGCAGTTGCTATGACAACCGCCGGCAGGCCGTACGCCACATATAATATGCCGTGTAACCACGGCAACTTCTGTTCAAGCCGAACGCTCTCCTTGTGTGTGTGTGGGAGGGTGTGCTTTGGGTGGGGGGGGGGGGGGGGGGGGGGGACTTTCAGTACTTACAGCATTTAATAAATAAATAAATAAAATATATATCGGGAAATGTAAAAAACTGTAGAGTTCTGCCACAAAAATATAGACCAACCTTCACAAAAATAGACTATTCAGTTGTGGCCCAATATGTAAATCTCTACAAATTTCTCTATATATAGACATACATAGACAAATATATATATAGATATATATAGATAAATCTACAAATCTCTCTATAAATATATATAGACATACATAGACATATATATATATAATATTTAATAACAAAATTATATATATAAATAAATGTAAATAAATATATATCCATATATATATATACACATATTTATAAATATATATGAAACATAAATATATATAAATATATATAAATATATACAATATATAAAATATTATAATCATATATATATATGTAAATATTTATGAAACAATATCCTTATTTCCGACCGGGCGCGGTGGCCTAATCGGTAGAGGACGGGCCTCGCGTGCGTAAGGTCGGGAGTTTGGCTGCCTATCGAGTCAAACCAATGACTTTAAAATTGATACTTGTCATTTCCTAGCCTGGCGCTTGGCATTAATAGGATAGGGAAAGGACTGGTTAGCTCAGTGTCAGGATAATGTGACTGAGTGGGATATCGGGTCATGATGCCGATGGCCTGATTTTCCAGTGGGTGGCATAATAAAGTCTCCATTGGCGTGCACTGTCACAAGTCAGTACCCATCCTGATATAACCATAGGTGTTGCTAGGATGTAAAACAACAAACAAACCTTATTTCCCCTGTAATATTGGAGTCACATGCAACACCGAAGTCAGAAAGCTTACAGAATGTGATATGGCCAGGCGTAACTTGACATTAAAGTTGCATAATCCGATGAAAAGATCAAATTTTCAAAACTAAAACAATTATCTAGATTTGATTCTACATATCTAACTTAGATACTGAAGCACTCATTAAGCATTTGTCGTCACATATAAGGGAATACTGTGTCAGTTTAATAGAATCTGTGACTGCAGAAAGAAGCCTATGGTGTCAGCGTTTTGGCAAGCTTGTCAAAATTAATTTAGCACGTTTGCACTTCAAATATATCAAAAGTTAGCGATTCAAAATAAAAGTTACTTCAAACTAAAGTAAGGTAGATTATAATGAACAACCTAATATGTTTATCTCAGAAAAGAACAGAAACTCAAAACCATCGGACTATGCAGCTTTAAACAAACACACGAGGAGTTCCTGTGGCGGCTCGCCCTCCCATCCTCAGCTCTGCCCGGCTGTACTGTCACGACACCCACGTGACCAGTCTCAGACCGTGTGGTATGTGTCAGGAAGGTTTGTTGCATGCACACACTGACGTCATTTAATCAAACATATGTAATGGCCCACGGCCCTCCGACTCACAGTCACACACGGAAGAACACCAAGATTCAATTCAGTGTACGCTTCACCCTTGGTTTATTGAACCATCTGCTCTCCGCGGCGTCAGTAGTTGTCTGACCCGCCCCCTGACTCGCCAGATCCCACATCGACTCTATAGGTGTGTGTGGGGGGGTGGGTCAGCCACACGCAGTAGAGGTCAGCCCAGTTGGGGTCTGACCGGTGGCTACCCGTGCCGCCACCTAGCGCAGTGTAATGGTACTGCGCTGGTGTACGGCGTAGTCTCCGCTGCTACCGCGTGGTAGTAGAGCTCATGTTCAGACTACTACACATACATACCCTCTAACTTACTAATGCCCCTCCCCCGCCCCCCCCCCCCCTCCCCCGCCCCCACTGGGAGAGCAGACCGCCAGTCATTGGTTTGACTCGACCAGGGTTCGAACCCACGATCCCATGGTCTACCAACACGGGAGATGGACGCTCTACCTCATTCCGGTATCCCGTCTGGTTACATTGCTTCTAGATGTTTTGTTTGTTTATTTGTTGTTGTTTTACGTCCTAGCAACATCTAAAGCTAAGATTCCTTACACGCGGTATGCGGTATGCGAATGCGAATGCGACAAAAAATCGAAACGCCTTGAAGTCAATGGACTACATCCCTTACATGCGGTATGCGAATGCGAATGCGAATGCGAATGCGACAACTCGATCTGTCCCTGTAGCGATCGGTGCGGCATGTGGCATGCGGCACGTGGTGTGCGAATAGAAACGTCATTCGCACTTGTCCATTAGGTTTAGACTAGGAGAGGCGACTGGTCATTATGGAACGGTCACACACAGGGGTGCTGAGTGGAAACATCTGGTAGTGGTGCTGGGGGGTAGCCGCTTGCCGCTTACCGCGTAGAAGGAATCCTCCCATTCGCATACCACATGCCGCATGCCACATGCCGCATACCGCGTGTAAGGAATCTTAGCTTAAGGTCATATCAGGATGGGTACCGACTTGTGACAGTGTGCACTCATGGCGACTTTATAGTGCTGCCCCACTGGAAAACCAGGCGGCCAGCACCATGACCTGATATCCCACTCAGTCATATTATCCTGACACTGAGCCAACCAGTCCTTGTCCTATCCTAATAATACCGAGCGCCAGGCTAGGAAGCAACAAGTATAAATTTTTTAAGTCATTGGTTTGACTCGACCAGGATTCGAACCCACGACCCCACAATCTACCAACATGGGAGGCGGACGCTCTGACTCAATCGGCCATCCCGTCTGGTTAATAACAGAACAGTACAGTAGATGACTTAGATTACAATAAGGTGTAAAAGCTTCCGATTAATTATACTTGTCGAGTCAGACCAATGATCTAAAAATTGATACTTGTTGTTTCCTAGCCTGGAGCTCAGCATTATTAGGATAGGGCAAGGACTGGTTGGCTCAGTGTCAGGATAATGTGACTGAGTGGGATATCAGGTCATGGTGCTGGAAGCCTGCTCTCCCATTGAGGCAGCACTATAAAGTCACCATGAGTGCGCACTGCCAGAAGTCGGTACTCGTCCTGATATGACATTAGATATTGCTAGGACGTAAAACACCAAACAAATACAAACCTGTTTACGACAGGCGAGAGTTTTAGCAAATGGGATTAGCTATACCCTATGTAAAATATTCCGATAAAACGCATTGGTGGGGAATGCAAATGGTCTATAATGGAGTACAAATGGACTATTAATGTAAATGATATATAGTGCCAGGTGCATGAATGTATTTATGTAGTTGCTGGTGATACTTTACTCATGGTTAATAGTTATTGGTTATTAGGTGGATAGTGTGAAAGAGGCACTAGAGATAGTGTGTAAGGAACCTCAAGAGCTCTAGCACTACCCCCTCCCCCCAACTGTTAGTCACGGATCACCACAAACACAGCTCAGACAGGCACACCACATGGTGGTGGTGGACAGATCACGGTAGCCATGGTGACACAGGAATGCTTACTGTTCATTGGCGGAATTATAAATGCTTGTTGCTCATTGGAGATAATGGTCAGGTGGTATGCCATACCAGATCCATGTACCACTATATAATAATAAACCTGAGGGTACAAGCTCTCTCTCTACTTTCATTCTTTATACTCTTCCTTTCTCTTCTTGCCTGTATGGATTTCCTATAGCCTGCCTACACAACCACAGATGCCAGCCGTCGACTTTACACCTATATATATACGGAAGCAGTTCGGTCACTCGTAGTTAGGCGACTAACATTTCTTGCTAAGACGGCGGCATATCTAAGAGCCTGTGACATATGTCTCGGGGTGAATCCACGAGCAAGCGCACAATCTCTCAGGGGAATAAAGATTGGAACTGACACTCTGGTGTTTGTGTTAGAAGATTCAGGTAGGAAGAACCAAGTAATGTCATAATGGATATATTGAATATTCGCTAAAGCAATACCAAGCTAAACGCCTGCGAGTGGATCTTCACTGTGGGAAAGCCTTTGTCGTCTCACTGCGGATCTCCTTAATACAGTACAACCCCGTTAAACCAAGCTCGGTTAAACCAAACGATCGGTTAATCCAAACTTTTTTTGGCGGCCCAGCAAAATACTACCATTTATCATATAAAAAAGTTGGTTAAACCAAAGTAGGTTAATCCAAAGTATCGGTTAATCCAAACAAAATTGTCGGCCCGAGGCCACTTCCGGTACAGTTAAACCAAACCTTTCATGTGGTTTTAAGGTCATCTGAGACTTTTTTATATGATAAATGGTAGTATTTTGTCAGGTCGCCGAAAAAAGTTTGGATTAACCAATCGTTTGATTTAACCGAGGTTGGTTTAATGGGGTTAAACTGTGTATACATAAAAAAACAATAATCATAGTGTCCACATACATTGTACATTCATAATGCACCCCCGTTTTTGCCAAACCCAAGTCAAAGTCAAAGCTCGGTTAAACCAATGATCGGTTAATCCAAACAAATTTCTAGGGTCCCTTCAAGTTTGGTTTAAGGGGGTTATACTGTACTACGCTAAACTCATGGGAGTGCATCTTCACCTGCGATATATATAAAGCGCGACTTACCTAGGAAGGCCTTTGTAGTCTCACTGGGGATCTCCTTAATACTACGCTAAACTCATGTGGGTGCATCTCCACCTGTGGTGTATATAAAGCGCGACTTACCTGGGAAAGCCTTTGTCGTCTCACTGCAGATCTCCTTCCTTCGCTGCAGACACAGCGCTATCCGAACATCGCTGACCGGAACTCCATCCCGGATCTTGACGGACCCGCTAGGTGGCGCGCACTCCGCGTAATCCCGCCACCGGGAGCCATCGTGGAACTCGATGTGCACGCAGTAGTTGGTGCTTGGAGACCGGAAGGTCAAGGTCCTCTTCACCAGGTGGTAGAACACCTCGGTCGGGGGGTCGATGGGGTGTGCTGTTTGAGGTGGTGGTGGTGGTTGTTGTGGGTGGTGGTTGTGGGTGGTGGTGGTGGTGGTCGAGGAGGTGGTGATGGTGGTGGTTGGGGTGGTGGTGGTGGAGGTGGTGTAGGTGGTGGTGGTGGTCATGGAGGTGGTCATGGAGGTGGTGGTGGTGGTGGTGAAGGTGGTGGTGGTGAAGGTGGTGGTGGTGAAGGTGGTGGTGGTGAAGGTGGTGGTGGTGGTGGAGGTGGAGATGATGGTGGTGGTGAAGGTGGTGGTGGTGAAGGTGGTGGTGGTGGAGGTGGTGTGGTTGTGGAGGTGGTGGTGGTGGTGGAGGTGGTGGTGGAGGTGGTGGTGGTGGTGAAGGTTGTGAAGGTGGTGGTGGTTGAGGTGAAGGTGGTGGTGGTTGAGGTGAAGGTGGTGTTGGTGAAGGTTGTGAAGGTGGTGGTGGTGAAGGTTGTGAAGGTGGTGGTAGTGGAGGTGAAGGTGGTGGTGGTGGTGAGTGGGGGTTGTGAAGGTGGTGGTGGTTGAGGTGAAGGTGGTGGTGGTGAAGGTGGGGTGAAGAGAATGGTCAACAGATCATTACACATGTGTTTTATTTTGTGTTTTCTTTTTTTGTGATTAATTAATTTACGGTGCTCATAACGGATAAGTGTGTTAATACTTGTTTTCACCGCTGGGCAGCACTAGTGCAATTTGATTCAAATCTTTGGAATTTAGTTTGAGTAATAAACGTGTGTAAGTAATCAATAAAAGCTACTACAATGACATCCAGACTTGGGTACTTCTGATGGCTTTGAAGCTGCGCAGTTCAACCATTTTGAGTTTCTATCCTCTTTTAAAAAATAATAATATATAACTTTATTTTGAAGTAACTCAAACAATTTGTTTCAAATGCTAACTTTGGAGATATTTGAAGTGACAAGAAAATTAATTTTGGTGCACGCATAAATATTCTGACACCATAGGCTACATCAATAACAGGTTCTGTTTAAGTGACTTCGTCGTCCCTTCTATGCCGCAACAAATGCTTACTTAATAAGTACACCAGTATCAAATTTAGATATATAGAATAAAATCTAGGTCAGTGTTTTTTATTTCAAAAAGTTGATGCTTTCATCGGACTATGCAGCTTTAATATAATTGTCGCACGCCATTAGCTACACCAGTACTTCAGGACACATGTCGTGGTGCACCCCTTTTAGTCTTAGCAGTGAATTTGTTTGTTGTTTTAGCTCCTAGCAACATCTAATGTCATATCAGGACCAGTACCGACTCGTGGTTGGTTGGTTGGTAGTTGGAATTTTATGTCCTGGCAACATCTACGGTCAATCCCGACTCATGACAGTGCACACTCATGGCTACTTTATATCACTGCCCCACTGGGAAATCAGGGTGCCGACACCATGACCTGATATCCCACTCAGTCACATTATCCTGATACTGTGCGAACCAGTCCTCATCCTATCCTATTAATTCCGAGCGCCAGACTAGGAAGTGACAATTGTCAATTTGATAAGTTAGTGGCTTAACTCAGCTGGGATTCAAACTCCCGACCATCCGCCCGGGGAACCTGCGCTCTACTGATTCGGCTACTGCGTCTGCTCCCTCTGGCTGTGATAGAGCGCTAAGGAAACATCTATGGACAGGAACCCGGAAGTGACGTATTGAGGGTTCGATTCCCACCCTGACTCCTCTTGTGTGAAACTCACAATTAGAATCAGAAATAGTAAATCTATTCTGAAAGGATTCTTTCCCTAACCAATGAGCATGCCCGATCAAATCACACATAACATGATTAACTCAGATGAGTCCGCCGACAAAAACCCTGCTTCAAGAGCTTGATTGGTTGGTTTTACGTCCTGGCAACATCTCAGGTCATATTAGGACGGCCACTGACTGGTGACAGTGCGCACTCATGGTGACTTCATAGTGCTGCCCCAGTGGAAAATCAGGCCACCAGCACCATGAGCCGATATCCTCCTCAGTCACATTATCCTGACACTGAGCTAACCAGTCCTTGCCCTATCCTATTAATCCCGAGCGCCAGGCTAGGAAGCGCCAAGTATCAATTTGATAAGTTATCAATTTTATAAGTCATTGGTTTGACTCGACCGGGAACCGAACTCTCAATGTCCCGCATGCGAGGCCTGCACTGTACCGATTCGGCCACCACGTCCAGTTCCAAGAGCTTGATACACTTGACCTAATTCCCATTAAATTTCCATAGTCCGATGGTTTTGAGCTTCAGGCATTTTTCTGAGATAAATATATTAAATTAATTGTTATAATCTACCATTATTTATTTTTCGGCAACTTTGATTTTAAATGGCTAACACTGGAGATATTTGAAGCACAAATGTGTAAAATTAATTTGGGCAAGCATGGCAAGCTTATGCTGTAACAGGTAACATTATTGATATAAATATCAGCTAGTATGTACAAGGATAATGTGGAAATAAATATATTATTATTATCATTGTTCTAGTGTTTTGTTTGTTGTTGTTTTACGTCCTAGCAACATCGAAGGTCATATCAGGACGGGCATTGTTCTATTAAATTGACTCAGTATGCCCTTCAATGTGGCGACAAATGCTTAATAAGTGCACCAGTATCTAAGTTAGATATAAATTACAATACAACCCCATTAAACAAAGCTCGGTTAAACCAAATGATCGGTTAATCCAAACTTTTATCGACGGCCCGGCAAAATACTACCATTTATCATATCAAAAAGTTGGTTAAACCAAAGTAGGTTAATTCAAAGTATCGGTTAATCCAAACAAAATTGTCGGCCCCAGGACACTTCCGGTATGGTTAAACCAAACTTTCATATGGTTTTAAGGTCATCTGGGACTTTTTTTATATGATAAAGGGTAGTATTTTGCCAGGTCACTGAAAAAAGTTTGGATTAACCGATCGTTTGATTTAACCGAAGTTGGTTTAATGGGGTTAAACTATATATATATACATAAAAAAACAATAATCATAGTGTCCACATACATTGTACATTCATAATGCACCCCCATTTTTGCCAAAGCCAAGTCAAAGCCAAAGCTCGGTTAAACCAATGATCGGTTAATCCAAACAAATTTCTAGGGTCCCTTCAAGTTTGGTTTAACGGGGTTATACTGTATGTAGAATCAAATCTAGGTGAGTGTTTTGGTTTTAAAACTTTGATGCTTAATCGGACTATGCAGCTTTAAAATTCCATGTTATGACTATTGACCAATTTCATATGACGTCAGCACATGTATTTAGGTCAGTGTGCGCGCTGCTTGGATGCAGGACAACATCCAGGTCACACTGCAAACTCAATGGCTATGGGCAATCTTCATAGAAAAAAGGTGAAATATCTCTAAAACCACAACACCTAGAAACAAACTGATTGGAATACACATAGAAAACATGTTTACCAAAAAGATTATATTAAATTGATACGGTTAGGTTTCTGGATTGCTATTAATTTAGAATAAAACTGACGTTTAGCACTATGCGTACGGCAGACTCAATGCATTGTCAATGGCGGTGAGCAATCTTCATACAGAAAAAGTGAAATATCTCTAAAACCACAACACCTAGAAATAAACTGATTGGAATACACATAGAAAACATGTTTACCAACAAGATTATATTAAATTGATACGATTAGGGTTCTGGATTTCTATTAATTTTGAATAAAACTGAGGTTTTGCACTGCGCATACTGGTAAACTCAGTGGCAGTGTGCATTCATTCTGCAGCCAAGATGCGCGCGCACACACAATGTTTACAAACATTGAAAGGGGTCTATTGGCTGCACTGACTAAAGCGCCCACGTGACTGAGTGGTTAGAACTCACCATTAGTGACTGTCGATATGTTTGCGGAGTAGTCGCCTCCTCCCAGCTGGTTCACTCCGAACACCTTGAAGGTGTAGGTGAGCGACGGGTAAAGATCTGAAATCAAATGGAAACAATTCTTTATGTTAGTACAAAACTATTTATTATATTAATATTATTATATTATATAATATACATATTTTATATAATAGATGTAATGTATAAATATTGTATTTAAATTATATATATATTATATATTATAAAAAATATATCTAAATGATATAATATCTATATATTGTATATATATTATATATAAAATATATAAAATATATATAATATATAAAATATATAAAATATATACAATAGATCAAATAGATCAAATGTATATAATATCCATAAATCATGCACATAATATACATAATACGCATAATACATATGATATATATAATATTTACACATCCATATTTAGACCAGACGGGATGGCCGAATGAGTTAGAGCATCCGTCTCCCATGTTGGTAGATTGGGGGTTTGAACCCCAGTCGAGTCAAACCAATGACTTAAAAATTGATACTTGCCACTTCCTAGCCAGGCACTCGGCATTATTAGATAGGGCAAGGAGCAGTGGAATCAGGAAGACCAATCGTCCGTGATTGAAATTTCCCCTGCTTAAACAACTAATGTACCAAAAATATATGTGAAATATAAAATGGAGTTTTATATAAATATTATATTAATGGAACTGGAGGAGTAGGTTAGTTGTATGAAGACCTCTGGAAAGTTTTAGAACAAGTAGCTTGAGCTGTATGGTTAGCACTTGTGTGTGCATGCAAGTAGGGATTGGGTGCTGTTGGGGGGTTTATAAACAGGCCCCACACAGCAGTAAGACGCCTGCAGCTGCTGAATTATGTTTAAATACAAGGGTTTGTTTAGCCAGCCAGAGATTTGAGAACCATATTGGTATTGTGTAAAGAATAATATATATCTATTTCTGACAGGTATCAGTTGATTGTACAGAAAAACCTCTCTAACCGACCACCTTCACAGATCGACCACTCCCCTATATCCATCGCTTTATTTAGGCCCCGACAATACCATTCTAACCATATTCTAACTCCCTAAAGCGACCACCTCCCTAAATGAACCACTTAATGTCGGTCCCAAGGGTCAGTCGATTTAGGGAGGTTTTACTGTACAGTAAAACCTCCCTAACCTCTCACCTCCACAGATCGACCACCCCCATGGATCGATCGCTTTATTTGGGTACCAAACGATCGTTTTTTAACGACCCCCCAGCACAAAAGACATCAGCTATTGGGGGACCAAACGATTGCCCATACAATAACATTGTAACCATATTCTAATTCCCTAAACCGACCACCTTGCTAAATGGACCACTTAATGAGCAGTGAGAACTGAGATACTCTTCAATGTAACAACAATTAAAGAAACACCCGAGAAGCAACTACAACCCACAACAAATAAAACAGACATAGCATTGTGATACCTTTGTCCCTTGAATCAATCTCCCCCGACATGTTTGGTTACACAAACATGACAATTGGGCTCAAATCTTCTGGAGACGATTTCTCCAAGTACAGAACTGGCCACCCTCGTCCAACTAACATTGTAACAAGCTTCTGGTATTGTGTACACATGTGCTGCCACCTAGTGGGGAAGAGCGCGAACTAAACCCACGTCACAAGGTCACCGTGTGTGTAGGGCCACCGACTATGGTGTACAGGTGCTGCCACCTAGTGGAATGAACATAAATTATTCACAAACTATTCAAAAGTTATTCATAAGTTATTCACACGTTATTCATAAGTTATTCACCGTCTAAAATCGCCTTTTCCTACCGACAGTGAAGTTTTGTGACCATAATGTGAACGTGACCTTGACGTACCTGTAACATTGAACCTGTTGGCGGTTGGAATGACCTTGACCCTGGTATTGTTGTGACGCGCTGACGTGTAGAAGACATAATATGTAGGCCGGTAGCCACCATCGAAGCCCTCCGTCCACGTCAGCTGGACAGACTCCCAGGTTCGCGACAAGACGTGGAGGCTTTGAGGCGCATCCGGTGTCGCTGCACAGACAGACAGACCAAAGGGGCACAGCAGAGTTAGAATTCTGAGCACATAAGCAGTTTACTGGGTCCTGAACTCCCGCTTTTAATTTTGACCAATGGGTAAACTTGGGGTCCTCACCCCAAATACTTGAAAGTTGAATAGTCCAATGCTTTTTAGTTCCTGCCAATTTATTTATTGGTCTCACCACATATAATGGAACCTATAACTTTTTGAACCTCATAGATTAGAGAGAAAAGAAAGCAAGAGAGAGAGTGGAAGAAAGGGTGAAAGAAAAAAATGCATGAAAGAAAGAAAGAAAGCAAGCAAAAAGAAAGCATGAAAACAACAAAACAAGAAAGAAAGCAAGCAAGAAAGAAAGCAAGCAAGAAAGAAAGCATGAAAACAACAAAACAAGAAAGAAAGAAAGCAAGAAAGAAAGCATGAAAACAACAAAACAAGAAAGAAAGAAAGCAAGAAAGCAAGCAAGAAAGAAAGCATGTAAGCAAAAATGGAAGCAAAAAAATTAAGAAACACAGCAACAAAGAAAGTAAGAAAGGAAACAAGAGAGCAACAATGGAAGCACAAAAAGAAAGAAACACAATAAGAAAGAAAGAAAGAAAGAAAGAAAGAAAGAAAGAGAGAAAGAAAAGAGAAAGAAAGAAAATGGGAAAAAACACTGAAAAAATATAGAAAGAAAGAAAGAAAAGAGAAAGAAAGAAAAGGGAAAAAAACACTGAAAAAAAGAAACAGAGAAAGAAAGAAAGAAAGAAAGAAAGAAAGAAAAGGGGGGGAAACACTGAAAAAAAGGGGGGAAAGGAAAAGAAAGAAAAAGAGAAAAATCTTGCAAACTTACTTTTGACAGTCAGAAAAATGTACTTTTCAGCAAATCCCAGCTCGTTGACGCCAACACATTTGTACTCCCCAAGGTCTTCCGCTGTGACGTCAGAGATGTTCAACGTCGTCCTGTAAGGGAAGTCGCCGGGCACCACCTCTGACGTCATCGACACCTGCAACGGGGAAATGCAATGACACGTCATGACAGGACAAAAAAAGAGGATAATTAAAAAGATATATATTGATCTGTTGACTTGTGATTTCACCTACCCAGATCATATTAGGTACCAACATGTGACAGTACACACTCATGGCAACTTTATAGTGCTGCCCCACTGGGAGATCAGGCCAGCAGCAACATGACCAGATACCCCACACAGTCACATTATCCTGATACTGAGCCATCCAGTCCTTACCAAATCCTAAAAATGCCAAGCACCTCACGAGGTAGCGACAAGTATCAATTTTGTAAGTCATTTGTTTGACTCTGCCAAGATTCAAACTCTCACCCTTCCGCACAAGAAGCATGCGCTCTATGGATTAGGTTATTGCATCCGGTACTAATTATAGAAGAGCATTACAAGACTTCTTTCGATGAACAATCGGTTGGACAATTGGAAGAGATTGGTTTCACTATCACCGCCAGATGTCACACCAGATGTCACAGTGTAGCGTATTAGTAAACAATGGTTCCACTAAAGACCCTATGATACTAAGACGGCTCACTCAGCCTGTACTGTGTAATCAAAATGATCAAACCCACCACTTGGTGCGCTGGCTGTTCTCTTGGTTAAACAGTTGCTATATTATATGTATAAATGTATAGAATGTGAAAGATGTGTGATGATGGCGATGAGATGCTGATGATGATGTGTATTTGTTCATAGCAATTTCATATTGATGTGTATTCATACTTACCTATCTCATGTATAATATAATTGTATGTGTTTACATGTGAAACACCAACCAGCAGCCGGGCTGATCAAACCCACCACAAGGTGGCACTGCGAAATGTACATTACCATGGGAGAGATAGGGAGTGAGCCATCTTAGTATTATAAGGTCTTTGGTTCCACTTACCCTTCCGCCATTCGTAAGCATCGTTGAGCGGTTGTACCAGGAGAAGTGTGGCTGTGGGACGGCATGCGATGAGCAGGAGAGCTCAGCGGATTGATTCATGTCGGTCGCAACCTTGTCGGCAGTCACATTCAACACCGGCATATCTAGAAAGGAAATAATATATGTATATAGATAGGTCACTCAGATCCCAGCTGCAACTTCTTGCAATTTGGTTAGTTCGATGATGGAGTTTTACGTCCTTGCAATATCTCAGGTCATATCAGGACGGGTACCGACTTGTGACAGTGCGCACTCATGGCAACATTATAGTGCTGCCCCACTGGGAAACCAGGCTGCTAGCACCATGATCCCCAATATCCCACTCTGTTACATTGGTCGTAATGCTCGCATTACGTTTGATGCGAGGGAAGGAAGAGACCCTCCCCCCGCCTCCTGCCGCTGCCCAGCATTCTCACCTTCCATGTCATCCCTCCCTCAGCTTTCTCCCCCTCGCCCTCTCTCCCTGCCCGCCGGCTTTCTCACCTCCCCCGCTCTCTCGCCTCCCCGCTCCTTCCCTTATAAGGCCGCCCGCCGGCCTCCTTCAGCCATTCGCCCTCCCGCCGTCCTCCCTGCACAAGCCCTCTTTCTTCTCCACCCACCCACCCAACTCTGCTCACATGCTAGTGGAGGGCTCTTCGGCGCCCCTCACCCGAACATTTCAAGCTCCCCCGAGCTCACTACTATAAGATACTTTAACCGCTCCTTATGAGCTTTCCTACTGCCTTGCCTTCACCGCATTGACTCTTGTATTTAGCTGCTTATTTTCCTTGCTCTCTGTATAGCTGCTTATTTTCCTTGTTCTCTGTATAGCTGCTTATGTTCCTTGTTGTCTGAGGCGTTAAATAAAGCGCCTTTTTTCCCACCCCCGCCTTGCCTTCTTCCTTTTCGCGCATCATCCAGACACTGAGCTAAGGAGTGACTCACCCAGTACAGTACAACCCCGTTAAACCAAGCTCGGTTAAACCAAATGATCGGTTAATCCAAACTTTTTTTGGCGGCCCGGCAAAATACTACCATTTATCATATAAAAAAGTTGGTTAAACCAAAGTCAGTTAATCCAAAGTATCGGTTAATCCAAACAAAATTGTTGGCCCCAGGCCACTTCCGGTACAGTTAAACCAAACTTTCATGTGGTTTTAAGGTCATCTGAGACTTTTTTATATGATAAATGGTAGTATTTTGCCAGGTGGCCCAAAAAAGTTTGGATTAACCGATCGTTTGATTTAACAGAGGTTAGTTTAATGGGGTTAAACTGTATATACATAAACAAACAATACTCATAGTGTCCACATACATTGTACATTCATAATGCGCCCCCGTTTTTGCCAAAGCCAAGTCAAAGTCAAAGCTCGGTTAAACCAATGATCGGTTAATCCAAACAAATTTCTAGGGTCCCTTCAAGTTTGGTTTAACGGGGTTATACTGTATGTGTCTATAACTTATATAAGTGTCAATGGCCACTGAGACCAACCCAATTCACTCAGGGCTTCCTTATTGAGTCAAATCAAACATGAGGCAGCCAATGTGTCATCGTTTGTTTGTTGTTTGTTTGTTGTTTAACATCCTAGCAAACACCTAAGGTCCTATCAGGATGGGTACCAACTTGTTTGTTTGTTGTTGTTTTATGTCCTAGCAACATCTAAGGTCATATCAGGACGGGTACCGACTTGTGACAGTGCAATCTCATGGCGACTTTATAGTGCTGTCCCACTGGGAAACCAGGTCGCTGGCACCATGACCTGGTATCCCACTCAGTCACATTATCCTGACACTGAGCACACCAGTCCTTGCCCTGTCCTAATAATGCCGAGCGCCTGGCTAGGAAGCGACAAGTATCAATTTTTAAGTCATTGGTCTGACTCGACCGGGGTTCGAACCCACGACCCCACGATCTACCAGCATGGGAGACGGACGCTCAAACTCATTCGGCCATCCCGTCTGGTTTTGACAATGCACACTCATGCTTATTTTATAGTGCTGCTCCACTGGGAGACCACACCACCGGCACCATGCCTCGATATCCTACACAGTCACATTATCCTGATACTGTGCTAGCCAGTCCTTGCCCTATTTTATTAATGCCCAGCACCAGGCTAGGTAGCGACAAATATCGATTTTGTAATTCATTGGTTTGATTCGGGTTGGATTCGAACTCCAGACCTTGCACACAGGCAACCTGCACTCTACCGATTCGGCCACCGCGTCAGGCGTCAGTCAGCCAATGCAGCATTGTTAGTTTGTTGTTTTACGTGCTAGCAAAATATAGGTTCATATCAGGATGGGTACCAACTTATAACAGTGTGCACTCATGGCAACTTTATAGTGCTGCCCCACTGGGAAACCAAACCGCCAGCACCATGACCTGATATCCTACACAGTTACATTATCCTGATAATGTGTTAACCAGTCCTTGCCCTATCCTATTAATGCCAAGCGCCAGGCTAGGTAGCGACAAGTAATCATTGGTTTGACTCGTCTGGGATTCCAACTCCAGACCTTCCGCCCCGGAAGCCTGCACTCTACCAGCATCGAGTGAAGAATACCTGATCCAGGCAACAACCAACATGATGTTGTGGATCATCAACTAATTGGGATTGGAACTCGCGGGTTCGAACCCTGGCCGAGTCAACCCATTCACTTAAAAATTGATACCTGTCACTACCTAGCCAGGTGCTCGGCATTACTCGGATAGGGTTTGTTTGTTTTGTTTGTTGTTGTTTTACGTCCTAGCAACATCTAAGATCATATCAGGACGGGTACCGACTTGTGACAGTGCGCACTCATGGCAACTTTATATTGCTGCCCCACTGGGAGACCAGGCTGCCAGCACCATGACCTGATATCCCACTCAGTCACATTATCCTGACACTGAGTCCTTGCCCTATCCTAATAATGCCGAGAGCCAGGCTAGGAAGCGACAAGTGTAATTTTTTAAGTCATTGGTTTGACTCGACCAGGGTTCGAACCCACGATCCCATGGTCTACCAACGCGACTCAGATAGGGTAAGGGGCAGTGGAATGAGGAAGACCAATTGTCCGCGATTGAAATTTCCCCTGCTGAAGGGGCTGTCACATTAGGGTTTTTTGCGGGAGCGTATGGCGGCGTAAGCGCGTTACGTCATATACGTCGGCATACGCCGTATACGCTACTCATACGCTACGCATACGCTACTCATACGCTACTCTTACGCCGCCAGATGCCGCCAGATGCCGGCGTATGTGAAGCGTATGAGGCATACGCCGCCATACGCTTTCATAAATCCGTCCGTCCAAATTTTTTTGTGCATGCTCAAAAAAACCCGACCTATGAGGGCGTATGGCCCATACTGTCAAAAAATGTCACAGCACGCTCCCATACGCTCCCATACGCTCCTCATACGCTCCTCGTACGCTCCTCGTAGGTTCCACATACGCTCAAAACCACCCGAAAGGTCACCAAATGTCATCATAGGCCGGCACGCGCAGGACCTACGTAGGTTTTCAATACGCTCCCGCCATACGCCGTAATGTGACAGGGCCTTTAATCAACTAATGTACAACAACAAATACAAATAAAATTAACTGTTACTGTTAGGTCACATGACCTACACACACACGGTGATTGGCCCAGCACAGAAGCCACAAAGGACACATCATCTGTACTCACACTGCACAGTCAGCACCATGTCCGAGTGGATTTCGCCGTGTTCGTTAGAGAATTGGCACTGGTAGTTTCCGGAGTCGGTCCTTTTCAGCCGGTCCATCCGGTCCCTGCCGCGTCCCCGCCAGTACAGCGTCGTCGTAACCAGGAAGCTGTAGGTTTCTATGGCAACGTGTTCTGTTTGTACCTGGAGGCGAAGAGCGACATTAAAGTTGCATAGTCTGATAGTTTTGAATTTCTGTGTTTTTTTCTGAGATAAATATATTAGATCGATCACGAGTATTTACTTTACATTAGTTCAAAGTTACTTATATTTTAAGTGATAAAATAAACTTTTGCGATATTTTGAGTGCAATCATGGAAAATTAGTTTTGGCAAGCTTGCCAAAACTCTGCAAATTGTGTATTCAACAGTTATTGTATACCTTATTCTATATACCTTTTGTGTAAATAACTCTGAATTGAAAAATGTCTGGAAGACCAGTGCTTTGGCACTGACAAAAGACTTATTCAGCAGAATAAACATAATTACCACCAACAAAAAAACATGGAAAATTACTTTTGGCAGGCTTGCTAAAAGTCTGACACCATAGACTTCTGCAGTAACAGGTTCTGTTAAATTGACTCAGTAGTGCCTTCTACGCAGAAACAAATGATTAATAAGTGCATCAGTATCTAAGTTAGATATGTAAAATCAAAGCTAGATAATTGGTTTGGTTTTGAAAATTTGATATTTCATTGGACTATGCAGCTTTTAGGGTAGAGTTGCATAGTTCGATGGTTTTGAGTTTCTGTCATTTTTCTGAGATAAATATATTAAATTGATTGTAATAATCTACCTTAGTTCAGTTTTGAGTAACTTTTATTTTAAATGGCTAAGTTTTGGGATATTTTAAGTGTAATTATGTCAAATTAGTTTTGGCAAGCACACCAAAGTTCTAACACCATAGGCTTATGCAGTAACAGGTTCTATAAATTGCCTGAGTATTCCATTCAAAAGAAACCATTCTGTGTGGCGACAAATGCTTAATAAGTGCATCTGTATCTAAGTTAGATATGTAGAATCAATTCAAGCCAATTGTTTTGGTTAAAAAAATTTGATGCTTACTTGGACTATGCAGCTTTAAAATCAAGCGAAACATTGGTCATTTCTCAGTTCATCCATGTAACAAACAAACAGGAGTAAAACTAGGTCATCTCCGGGTTCCTCCCCTTAACGACCAAACAGGAGTAAAACTAGGTCATCTCCGGGTTCCTCCCCTTACCAACCAAACAGGAGTAAAACTAGGTCATCTCTGGGTTCCTCCCCTTAAAGACCAAACAGGAGTAAAACTAGGTCATCTCTGGGTTCCTCCCCTTAACGACCAAACAGGAGTAAAACTAGGTCATCTCCGGGTTCCTCCCCTTAACGACCAAACAGGAGTAAAACTAGGTCATCTCCGGGTTCCTCCCTTAACGACCAAACAGGAGTAAAACTAGGTCATCTCCGGGTTCCTCCCCTTAACCACCAAACAGGAGTAAAACTAGGTCATCTCCGGATTCCTCCCCTTAACCACCAAACAGGAGTAAAACTAGGTCATCTCCGGATTCCTCCCCTTAACCACCAAACAGGAGTAAAACTAGGTCATCTCCGGGTTCCTCCCCTTAACCACCAAACAGGAGTAAAACTAGGTCATCTCCGGGTTCCTCCCCTTAACCACCAAACAGGAGTAAAACTAGGTCATCTCCGGATTCCTCCCCTTAACCACCAAACAGGAGTAAAACTAGGAAAATATGGCCATGGAAAATACTAACTCTAGATAAAAGTAAATGGGATTGTTCTCCCTAAATTGTTTAAAAAAAATTGTTTTAATAAACTATATGACGTGGAACAGTCCCACTGTCCTCAAGATGCTGGTTTCTTAATTTACGTTATGTAAAAAAGATCACACATGCTGTTTTGCATTGTAAAAGTATCAGCAGAAGGCCTGGAAATCAAGGCGGTATAATTCTCAGCTTGAGTGGGATCTGGAACCTCGGCTTTGTGGCTGGTACGTGCTGGTACGTTCTTGTACGTGCTGGTTTCCGGTTGGTACTCACGGTGAAGAGAGCGTCCATGTCGGTGACCGGCGTTCCCTGCAGGTGCCATCGAACGCGCGGTAGCGGGCGTCCCCGTGCCTGGCACTGCGCCATGAGGGCACCGGGCGTCGTCACGTTCACCGTCAGACGCGCCGCAAGCTGCCCGCCGCCCGCCCATGTGGGACGCTCTACAAGTAGAAGAAAAAGAGTCAGTGTACGGAGTCACCTTCACCATCAGACCATTCACCACAAGACGGGCCACTAGCCACCCGCCGCCCGCCCATGTGGGATGCTATACAAGTAGGAGAATACAGAGTCAGTGTACGAGTCGCCTTCACCATCAGACCATTCACCACGAGACGGGCCACTAGCCACCCGCCACCCGCCCATGTGGGATGCTCTACAAGTAGAGAAAAGAGTCAGTGTACGGTCGCTTCACCATGACACGCGGTGCCACCCGCCCCCCTGGAGAAAAGAGAAGAGCAGTGTAGGAGTCGCTTCACCAGACCTTCACCACGACCACTAGCCACCCGCCGCCCGCCCATGTGGGATGCTATACAAGTAGGAGAATACAGAGTCAGTGTACGAGTCGCCTTCACCATCAGACCATTCACCAGGAGACGGGCCACTAGCCACCCGCCGCCTGCCCATTCTCGATGTCGGCGTGGCGTCACCCGCTAGCCGGCGAAGTGGGACACTATACAAGTAGAAGAATACAGAGTCAGTGTATGGAGTCGCGTTAACCATGACACGCTGGTTGCCTGCTGCCGCCCACCCTGGTAAGAAAACAGAGTACAGAGCCAGTGTACGGAGTCGCATTCACCGCAAGACTCACTAACCACTAGCCGCCGTCGGCTGCCCAGGTAGGAGGCTCTACAAGTAGAATAATACAGAGTCAGTGTACGGAGTCACGTTCATCGCGAGACACGATGTCACGTGACATGGTGACAGAAAGGAACAGATGGGAACAGAAGGGAACAGAAGGGAACAGAAGGTGGGGAGGAGGACATGATGGAGGGTGGAGGGGGGGGGGGGGGTAGTGGTGGTAGTAGTGATGGTGGGCCTGCTGGTGCTGCTGGTGTTGCTGGTGCTGCTGGTGTTGTTGCTGGTGTTGCTGGTGGTGGTAGATAAAACAAACAGACCACTAGTACTAATACCATCTGATGTGAAGATGGCCGTACAGCCGTACGTACGGTCAGTAGATTGAGAATTGATACAACTCTAGCACAGATGTCAGTCAT
This sequence comes from Branchipolynoe longqiensis, assembly GCA_030323885.1. Lineage (NCBI taxonomy): Eukaryota > Metazoa > Annelida > Polychaeta > Phyllodocida > Polynoidae > Branchipolynoe > Branchipolynoe longqiensis. Next base: position 27,205,483 of record CM059202.1, on the reverse strand, counting down.
TCTAATCAATGTTTTACAAATAACCATGGCAACCAGCCTGTCACACGTGACATGAAGCCATATATATATAGACCTTTCCAACTGAGAGATAACCGGCTCCCCCCACTTCCCCCTCCCACAATAGACACTAGCTCGTCATTCCAGCCGCGCTATGCATTGTGGGATGCGTAAAAGCAAAACAAACCCGGGAGAAGCACATGGCACATGGCACATGCTAATACACTGGGTGAAGCTATGAAATGTGCTAGATTCAGCTAATCTCAGCTCTTGTTTGAAACATAGAATACTAACTAAAAAATATATATATAATAAAGTAAGATATTAATCTTGTATCTAGCATTGCATTTACGCCAATCTAATCAGCATGTCTTATGCCATCTGCATTTAGATCTAGAGAAATCTAGTCACTCAGACTAGTGTTACTGTTAGAGCCATAGCCAGAGTCAGTTTTACTTATTTTATTTTTTTTTATCTATATCCTATGGTTAATGATATATGTATAGCTAGGAAATGAGTAGGGTTAATCAGACATTGGTTATGTTTGTCTCTGAAGCAAGTTTCTGTTGACACATTTGGCATTTTAATATTCAGAACAAGAATTAATGATGGTGATGTAGAAATCAACCTAAACCTCTAGTAAAAGTGACATTGTTTTGTGTGGGATTGTATGTTTCTTAATCTTAGCTCAAAATGCTTGACTCTGGCTAGTATTGTCTTAAATATATTCATTATATCATTATATTGCATGTGTGCATCCATGTTTATACCAAATTGGTATGTATTTTTATTAATTTTGAATCAAATCAAAGTTTTGCCCTATGCATATCGGCAAACTCGATGGCCGTACGCCTTTGTTTTTCTCTCGACGCCGTTTTCAGCGCATGCGCAGTAAGAATGGTGATCTCGTCTATTGCTGCCGCTCCCCTTCCCCCGTCCCTTTCCCTCTCCCCCCTTGTGTACCCTGGCACCCGAACCCTGCTTCCCAGTCCTGTATTGACCACCATCTTGGAAGAAGTTGACATGCACCGTTGTAGTCTAACTTGACCAAATATTTTAGGGGAATTCAGAAATCTGCCAGGTGCCTGTCCACATTTATGTAAAACGTGAATGGTATTATTAAAAAGCAGGTGTTTTTATTGGTGTGACTCATTTATGTCCAAACCACAAAATTGAGATGCTGACGCCAGGCTAGAAAGCGACAAGTATGTATGCTGCTGCTACCTGGTGGTTTAAAGTAGCACTAGACAATACCTCTCGTCCATACGGTGCTGCCACCTAGTGGTTCATAATACATTACTTAATTCGCTAACGAGGCTAAATAATGGTTGGTTGGTTGGGAGTTTTACATCCTGGCAACATCTAAGGTCATATCAGAACAAGTACCGTCTTGTGACAGTGCACACTCATGGTGACTTTATAGTGCTGCCCCACTGGGAAATCAGGCCATCAGTACCATGACTGGATACCCACTCCATCACATTATCCTGACACTGAGCCAACCAGTCCTTGCCCTATCCTAATAATGCCGAAAACGCCAGGCTAGGAAGTGACGAGTATACATTTTTAAGTCATTGGTTTGACTTTGACTCGACAAGGGTTCAAACTGAATCCCACGATCAACCAAAACGGGAGGCAGATGCTCAACTCATTCGGCCATCTCATCTGGTCAGGTGCTAAATAAAGTTTATTCACCGATTAGTCTTTTGTCAATGTCAAGGCAGGGACTATTCACTAAATGTATATGTAGTCTGATGTTGCCATTCTATCCACTACCCCCCCCCCCCCCCCCCCCCCCCGGAGCCTCCTGCAATGAACTCTCCCACATGTCAATCACAATCTGATAAGATAACCCCGCTGCCTAGTACCAGCCACGCCGAGTGCATCTCAGATTCGCTAATTTTCCACATGTCTTAGCGGGGGGTAAGGGCACTGGGTGCGGAGATACTCATTTTTATTTAATACCATTTCCGTAAATATTTCAATGATAGTGTAGTAGGCTGCACTGACCTCTCAGGCAAGTAACCACATAGACAGGTAGGCATAGGTAGTGTGTTGATATCAGGGAGCCTAGGTGGTGTAATGGTTAGCACACTGGCCCCGAATGCAAAGAGATGTGGGTTGCTCTAGGCGCAATATTTCCCATTTTCATCACCCTGACGACACTGGTTGCCGTGACCATGATCCTATACAAGCTACGTGCTGTATGGTTGTTGAACCTACCCTGTGTATGTAAGTGTGTTGCATTGCCTGTATGTATGTAATTGTAAGCATTAAAAGACTTACAATTCCAGGGGGACGAGTGTAGTGGTCTGCGCTGACCTCTCAGGCAAGGAGCCACATAGACAGGTAGGCGTGGGTAGAGTGGTGATATCAGGGAGCGCAGGTGGTGTAATGCTTAGCACACTGGCCCGGAATGCAAAGAGATGTGGATTTGAGTCCCGCTCTAGGCGCAATAGTTCCCATTTTCATCACCCCCACAACAATACCATTTCCCAAAATATGTCAATGATAGATTCAAAGCTCTATAATTCGATCATCGAGGTCCTGCTATATTTAGATATATATATTCACATATATGCATATACATATATAGGGCCTATATGATATATATAATATACATATATATGATATATATAATATACATATATATGATATAGTCGACTTTTTTTTAAAAACATCTAAAAAGCATCTAAGTTGAATATGACCATAGTTACCGATATAGCGTTAAACCCTAAGCCACTCACTCACTCAAATTTAGGTAAGTATTTTGGTTTCGAAAAAAAAAAGGTTTCAGCGGACTGTACAGTTTTAGGCAGAGAAAAAAGAAGGTCCCCACCCGTGCCTGAAAAATCGCCCCTGATTTAAAATGTATTTGTTCTCAAACTGTTAGAAGTGCATCGGGCTATCAGCAATTCAACTTTGGTATCAATTTCCAAGTCACTGATTGTACTCAGCCAGGGTTCGAACCCAGTAGTTCGAATCCCACGACCTACAAAAACGGGAGGTGGACGCTAAACTCATTCGGACATCTGTGTTATATGGCCAAATAAAAAAAAAATTAAACCCGCCCACCCGATCTTGATTTGTGTGATCAAAAGGGCGATAGCCAATTTATATTTTTTTATTTGGCCTTATACCGACCCACCCTCTGGGGAGGCTTAGGACTAGGGCATGTAGATATACACAGATAAACAATACTCCTACCTGGTGGAGAAATGAAATCACCAAAATCCAGCAAACGGAAACGGAAATAGCCCCCTATGGGCGCCGCCATTTGTAAACTAGTGTTGAATAGTCGAGAAATCAAAATCCAGCAAACGGAAATCATCCTAAGGCGGCCGGCATTTGTACTATACACGTGTTAATAAATAAATTATTCTCCAAGCGTTTATATGTATATGTCAATAGACAAGGTTTTAATTCCAAACTTTCATGTTTATGCCAAATTGTTCTGTATTTCTATTAATTTTGTTCTGCACTGCGTGTAGCGGCACACTCCATAGAATGCAAACTCAAAACCACAGGCATTTGTTTGGCTCTCGACGCCATACAAACTCGTCAAACTTCCGTCCGCAGCAAAAGGTGGACGACAGCGATTGGTTAATAATATATACAATTTCTATAGACAGTTTCGTAATTCCGACGAATGTGGGCGGGTCGGTACTAAGCATTGCTTATTCATATTATTAATTATATGACTAGCCTTCGACACTCCCCTCTCCTGTGTTTGTTCTCACTCAGCGTCCACAACAAATAGTGAGTTAGAGACTTACATTATTAAAACAATCGCAGATATTAAAACAACATGACTCTAACAATTCCACTTCAACTGCCAAACGCTCGAACGCGCGTTTCTTTAATCGATTTACCTACTAACGTGATTATGATAAGCACGTCCATTAATCGTTTCGTGTCAAGGTTGGTTCCGAATCCCTCCACCAGGGGGGTCGACTGCAGAACCAATCAACGCAGCCACACGTCGGGTCAAGTTAGTTCACGCCTTACTCACCAGGCGGCGACACCGGATACCAAACTAACGCCAGAGTTCCCGATAGCGCCACCAGAGGGGGCGACTGCGTCAGGCAGTAAGCAATCAGCAAGACATGGTGTCGTCTGGTGAAAATAGCCGAATTCGACAGTTTTGGATTTCTGCCAAATGTTTTAGATTTAAATGTATTAGGTTTGTTTTATATATGATCTATTTTCACTTCAGTTTTAAGGAATTTCTGTTTGTTGGTGAATATATTTATTCTGCTGAATAGATAGATTCCTTTGTCACTGTCAGCGCTGAAGCATTAGTCTGGTATACAGTATAACCCCGTTAAATCAAACTTGAAGGGACCCTAGCAATTTGTTTGGATTAACCGATCATTCATTTAACCGAGCTTTGGCTTCAATTTTGACTTGGCTTTGGCAAACTCGATGGTGCATTATGAATGTAATATACAGTGTATGTGGACACTTTGATTATAATTTTTTTATGTATATACAGTATAACACCGTTAACCGATCGGTTAATCCAGACTTTTTTTCGGCGGCCCGGCAAAATACTACCATTCATCATATAAAAAATGTCTCAGTTGACCTTATAACCACATGAAAGTTTGGTTTAACCATCCCGGAAGTGGCCTTGGGCCCTACAATTTTGTTTGGATTCACCGATACTTTGGATTAACCGACTTTGGTTTAACCAACTTTTTTATATGATAAATGGTAGTATTTTGCCGGGCCGCTAAAAAAAGTTTGGTTTAACCGATCGTTTGGTTTAACCAAGCTTGTACTGTATATAATATCTACATATTAAATTGAGCTAACAATAGCTGTTAAATACACTATTTGCAGCAGATAGCACAATGGGTTTCTCATAAGCTACATACAAGTACCACTTTAAAGAGTTATTTAAAGTTACGTTGTCCGATGATTTAGAGTTTCTTGGCTAACTTAAGTATGAACATGTCAAATTAGTTTTGGAAAGCATGCCAAAACTCTTGACATTATAGGCTTCTGCAGTAACAGGTTCTATTACATCGACTCAGTATTGCCTTCCATGCGTCAATCAATAAATGAGACTGCCTCAAAAGGTGCTAAGAAATATGGGACAAAACGTTGTCCTTTGTAACGATCAACATACTATCTGCTTATGCATTTGCTCAGGATAGACTGACTTGTTTTTTACATGGTGTTTCATAATCCCAATAGAATACATATTGATTTGTTTTTTACATGGTGTTTCATAATCCCAATAGAATACATATTGATTTGAAGCAAATGTCCTTGTGTTTTCAGTGTAACTGTTTCTGTGCTGTTTTGTGTCAATCGTTACAATGGACAAAAAAAAAAAGTTATCACCTTTTGAGACGGGCTCATATATATAGTCAATAATTGTGTTAGTATCTAAGTTAAATATGTAGAATCAAATCTAAATAATTGCTTTGGTTTAAAAAATGTTATGCTTTTTCGGACTATGCACCTTTAAATTGAAAATATAAATTAATGTGGGCTTTTGGACAATTTCTAACGCAGCAGGGTAGCACAAGAGAACCAAACTTTTATAAATGCTAAATAAATGCACCAGTATCTCAGCTAGATATCCGGGGATCAAATCTAGGTCAATTTTTTAGTTTTGAAAATGTTAATGCTTTCATTGAACTATGCAGGCTTAAATTGTTTATTTGTTGGAGTTTTACGTCCTGGCAACATCTAAGGTCATATCAGGAAGATGCAGCCTTAAAAGCCTGAGCCAGCCCACGGTATTATATTCCAGGCGCCATTTCTGAAAAGCTACATTTTTGTTTGATCTTGGTGGCTTTGTTTGATCTCAGCAGGTGCGGGGATTCGTCCTGTCCCAGTCCTGGCTCCCTTCCATGGGCGTCCTGATAAGGGTTGGCTCCGGTCAGTGATGTACTGTTACCTTTGGGTAACCTCAGGGCGGGGAGGTCCTCACCTTGAGCACCTTAAACCGAAGCTAACCGAAGCTAACCGACGCTAACCGACGCTAACCGAAGCTAACCGAAGCTAACCAAAGCTAACCAAAGCTTTAGTTTGACTCGATCGGGAATCGAACTCCCGACTTTCCGCTCTACCGATTCGTACACCGCGCCCTGACCTGGGGCCGTATGCAGGAGTCTGTGTTAGCGAGGGAAAACTGGTTTTGGCGGGGATTTCTAGGTTAGAAAATAGTAAAAGAGGGTGTTTGAACCACGAGTGTACTAACCGCGTCTGTACCGGGGCCGTATGCAGGAGTCAGTGTTAGCGAGGGAAAACGGTGTTTGGCGGCGAAAAATGGTGTGCACGAGTCAGTGTTAGGCCTAACACCAAAGGCTTAACCGGTGTTACCTTACCCCTAAAAAATATTAGGTTTAGCGAGTTTATTAGGCCCAAATCTATTCAATGCTGTCATATTTAACAGAATTACATACGCAATAAGTGAAATTTTATCAATTTAACCCTAAATTCGAAGCGTTATTAAGGCTACCGCCGCATTGGCGGCGATATTAATAGTTATATTTTCGAATCGACGAACATAAAGTAAACAAATCGCCGCCGTCGCGACCGCCGTGTCGACGTCGACATCCATACTGGCCGACGTCTACGCATTGGCGGCAATGTATTAGCGATTTGTTTACTTTACGCTCGTCGATTCGAAAATATAAATATTAATATCGCCGCCGTTACGGAGGCAGCGTTAATATTGCTTCGAATTTAGGGTTAATTTCCTCAAATTTCACTTATTGCGTATTTAATTCTGTTAAATATGATAGCATTTAATATAATTAAGCCTAATATATGGGTACAGACGCAGAGGGATTTCCCAAATCTATAAATAACTTCACATTTAGCTATAATGTAAGTGTTACGCGCTCCTGCATACGACTTGACACAGTTCCTGACGTCGGCGATAGCTAACCGGTAATAGGCTGTAACACCAAAAGCCACTATCACCGACTCCTGAATACGGGCCCAGGAAACAAACATATGCATGGAGCAGTGTTAGCACGTGTGGTGTTATCCATGCATACCAACGTGTCTGCGCTAAACCAGAAATCCCGCGCTAAACGCGTTTTGCCTCCTAACACTGCTCCATGCATATGGCCCTGCAGGCTGTGTAAGAAGTAGTGCCACGTTACCTGGGCGTCCCCCTGCTGTGTAAGTCCGCACGGCGGCCTCTCCACGCGCCGACTGACTGAATCAACGCGCCCAGAAAAGTAGTTCCACCTTCCCTCCAAAGGGGGCAGCAGCGGCGGCGCCACTAGACTGTAGGCAGTCGGCTGACATCATGTTTCATACGCTTCTCAGTCTCACACCGCCTCCGTACCCCTGTCAGGTAATAAATGATCCCTCTCCCTTTCCACTGGCCGTGGTGGCCTAATCGGTAGAGCGCGGGCCTCGTGTGCAGAAGGTCGGGAGTTCGGTTCCCGGTCGAGTCAAACCAATGACTTTAAAATTGATACTTGTTGCTTCTTAGCCTGGCGCTCGGCATTAATAGGATAGGGCAAGGACTGGTTCGCTTAGTGTCAGGATAATGTGACTGAGTGGGATATCGGGTCATGGTCATTATGTGATGGGGGAAGAGGTGGTCTGAGAGGGTAGCCAGGTAAACGCGCCCCCACCCGTCATGTAAGGAACCCTCTCACCCGCCCACCTCTCTCACACCACCTCCTCCCCCCCCCCCCCATCACGTAATGACCCCTCTACCCCCAACCAACCTCTCTCACGCCACAACCCTCCCACATCACATAATGACCCCTCTCCCCCCCCCCCCCCCCCCCCCCCCCAACCACCCTCTCTCACGTCACCATCCTCTCCCATCACTTAATGACCCCTCTCTCCCGGCCACCCTCTCACACCGCCTCCTCCCCCCCATCACATAATGACCCTCGCCCTTGCCTACCTCTCTCACACCACCTCCTCCCCCCATCACATAATGACCCCCCCAACCACCCTCTCTCATACCACCACCCTCCTCCATCACATAATGAACCCTATCCCCCCCAATGACCCTCTCTCCCATCACATAATGACCCCTCTCCCCCGGCCACCCTCACCTCTCACACTACCACCCTCACCTCTCAAACTACCACCCTCACCCATCACATAATGATCCCCCTTTCCCGGAAGTTGCTCGGCGCGCGGCTGGCTGGGTGCGCGCGCAGCCGCCCGCCACGCCCCCTACAGGGAGTAATGGCGGACCGGGCTACTGAGGCCTGCCGGGTAATCAACACCTGAGCACTCAGCACTCAGAACTCGTTACCGCAGCCTGTTCCGGAGAGTAGGCGTGTTACTCGCACTTCCGGTTTGGTCATGTGTGTTCGTGTGTGTGCTTCTGTGTGTCTGTGGATGTATGTGTAGGTCTGTGTGTATGTGTGTTAGCGGGTATGTGCATGTACACATCATGTGCTGATGTGTATGATGTATCTGTACTGATGCTGTATGTATGTGTGATGGTGAGTGTGTATCTGTGTGTGCATTTGTGTCTTCACGTGGTGACGTGTGTGAACAAAAGGCGTGTTTTATTTAACAATGCCTCTAGAGCGCATTGATTTTTATTATTGGCTATTACACGTCAAACATATGGTCATTCTGACATATTTCTTTGGAGGAAACCCACTGCCACCACATAGGCTTCTCTTTCCGATAAGCAGCAAGGGGTCTTTTATAGGGACCTTCCCACAGACAGGACAGCACATACCTTTGATGAACCAGTTGTGGACAACAGGTAGGAACGGAAAATAGCCCAAACTGCAAATGGGTCAACTGAGCAGGATCGATAAGATGACCAACACATGCACAGGTGGGCACTCTACCACCTGAGCTACGTCCCGTTCCCTGACGTGTGTGAACATGCATGATGGTATCTGATGGTGTGTGCCTGTATGTGTTTGAGTATTTATATTTTATATTCTATATTTTATATTTGTGTCTGTATAATTGTAAGTGCATGTCAATGGTGAGTGTATTTTTTGGTTGGTGTGTGCTCAGATATGTGTGTCTAATACTATTACTACTATTACTACTATTACTATTACTACTATTACTACTATTATTACTATTCATCATCATCATGCTGTCGGTCATGATGCGACAAAGACTGCTTTCATTACTTGACTGCCGCTCTCCATTTAGCTCTCTGCTGTGAGAGTTGCGGCCATGAGTCGGTCTTAATGTCTCTCAGCTTCAGGTTTCTCTTGATGGTTTGTGCGGTTATGCATTTCATGAAAGCTGCCTGCAAAAGTGTTGAAGTGCTGCTGACTTTTGCAAGTTACCAGCGGCACTCTCCCGGGGAGCAAATAGAGGTTTCACACCGGCAAGAACATGTCAAGACAGGCGCAAAACTATTTGTCCCTGCAGTGGCTGGTCGGAAGATGTTGGGAGTTCCATACATCAACCGCCCTTAATGCTGCCACAGTGACATGGTTTTCTGTTTAGGGTTTGCTCCCTTAGCCTTCGGTTCTGTCAAGAACCTGTACCACAAGGCAGTGGTTTACAACTCTGCAGGGCAGGGGCGTCAAACTCCTTGAGGTATTGCTATACCTGCAATACCTGCATACCATATCCTTCTTATTACTACTGCTACTGCTGCTACTACTACCACTACTACTACTACTACTACTACTATTACTACTACTACTACTACTACTACTACTACTACTACTACTACTACTACTACTAATAATAATAATAATAATAATGATAATGAATTAAAAATTGCATAGTCCGATAGTTTTAAGATTCTGTCATTTTCTGAAATAAATATATTAGGTTGATCAGTATAATCTCCCGTACTTTATTTTGAAGTAATTTTGAGCTAAAATTACCAACTTTGGACACATCTGAAACGAAACCATGCTAAATTAATATTGGCATGCTTGGCAAAACTCTGACCGCATAGTTAAGTTGAAGGATAGAGACATTTCATTCACCACAAAAAGCTACCACAAACAGGGGAGCCTTTGAGGAAGGATTGAAATTCGTCAACAGACGCTGCTTTTCTTACATCCCTCCACCCCAGGTCTTAGTTCCGCGTTGCGTCACCAGGCGGCGGTGCGGTATGCCCGCGGGGTGTCACGTGACTCGCTCATCCGGGTAAATTATAAGGCGCAGCCTCGCTTTGGTGTCTGAGCGCCGGTTGGCGATGGCGGGGTGAACCGCGGTTAGATGCAGCTGTGGTTGGCAGAGTTTCGTATTTCCAATACTTCTCCCCTTTCAGCTTTCTTCTTTCTTTCCATCTATCCTTCCATTTGTCCTTTCTGATTTACCTTCTCCTCCTACTCGTCTTCTCTGTCTTCTTCCTCTTTTCCCCTGTCTTCTTCCTCGTCTTCCCCGTCTTCTTCCTCTTCTTCCACTTCCTCCTCTTCCTCCTCATCTTCTTCGTCCTCCTCATCTTCTTCGTCTTCTTCATCTTCTTCGTCTTCTTCAGCTTCATCTTCTTCATATTTTTGTCTTCTTCATCATTTTCTTCATCTTCTTCTTCGTCTTCTTCATCTACTTCTTCATCTTTTTCTTCATCTTCATCTTCTCAGTCTTCTTCATCTTCTTCATCTTCTTCTCTGTCTTCTTCTCCGTCTTCTTCTTCTTCTTCTTCATCACCTTCTCCGTCTTCTTCATCTTCTTCTCTGTCTTCTTCTCCTCCGTCGTCTTCTTCTTCTTCTTCACCTTCTCCGTCTTCTTCAACTTCTTCACTGTATTCTTCTTCTCCGTCTTCTTCTTCTTCTTCTTCTTCACCTTCTCCATCTTCTTCCTCCTCTTCCTCCTGTTCTTCCTGTTCTTCGCCTATTTCATCTTCGTCCTCTTTTTCCTCTTCCTCTGCTTCGTCTGACCAGACGACATGGCTGAATCGTTAAGAGCACTGACTAGGTTCCTGCACAGTAGGTCATGGGTTCAAAAATCAGGCCGAGTCAAACCAATGACCTACTAAATTAATACTTGTCGCCACCTAGCCTGGCACTTGGCATTCTTAAAATAGGACAAGGATTGGTTAGCTCAGTGTCAGGATAATGTGATTGAGTGATGGTGGGGCGATCCGCGGTTCCAGGCTGCCAGGTCATTGTGCCGGCGGCCTGGTCTCCCAACTGTGGGGGCAGCACAATAAAGTCACCATGAGTGTGCACTGTCAGAAGGCAGTCACATTATCTGGACACAGAGCAAACCAATCCTTTCCCTGTTCTAGTAATACCAAGCCCCAGGCTAGGTAGCGACAAGTATCAATTTGTTAAGTTATTGATTTGACTCGGTCAGGGTTTGAAGCCATGACGTCCCGCATGGGAAGCCAGGGCCGCGTTCAGGGTCCGTCTCGGAGGCGTCTCGGCAATGCTTTTTGGCTTATTTGCGTTCAGGGTGCGTCTTGGCCACGTCTCGGCGATGCCTCCCTTTTCAATCAGGAGACAAAAAGTGCCTCGAAAATGGCCGCCGTCTCCAGTGGTTTCAGCCTATCACAGCACAGCTTTCCCATTGCAAATGGCCACCGCCTATGGGGGCGGCCATTTTTGAGACAACAAACTGCCTTTGCCGTTCAGACTAGCATGACGTCAGGCCCGTCGCCGAGGCGCCTCCGAGACGGCGTCTGAACGCGGCCCAGTTATCGCTCTTACCGATTCGGCAACCATTCTGCTCAACATATACTTGTAGCACTGTGCAGTGCTGCAGTGTGCATAGGTATTCCAGAAATGACATATTCCCAAAGTTCCATTGCTCCTCAAATGTAAATGACTGAGTGAGTGATTGGTCGGTTTTGCAACCGAGCAACAGTTGAGGTCATGTCATTGTCTGTTTGTTGTTTGTTGGAGTTTTACATCCTGGCAATATCTAAGGACATATCAGGACAGATACCGACTTGTGACAGTGTGCACTCATGGTGACTTTATAGTGCTGCCCCACTGGGAAATCCGGTCGCCAGCACCATAACCTGATATCCCACTCAGTCACATTATCCTGATACTGAACAAACCAGTCATTGTCCTATTCCTATTAATGTCGAGTGCCTGGCTAGGTAGTGACAAGTATCAATTTTGTAAGTTTGACTCAACCAGGAATTGAACTGCCGACCTTCCGCAGGGTAAGCCTGCGCACAGTTGAGGTCATATCAGGATGGGTGCCTACTTTTGACAGAGCGCAATCTTGGTGGCTTTATAGTTCTGCCCCAGAAAAGAGGAGAACAAGTGAACTTAAGAAGTGACATCCGCACTAATTAATCATGCAAATCGTCAGTATTCTTAGGCATTTGAGGCAATACCCCTCCCTCATTTCTCCACCCACCCCCTGGCCCCTGACCCTGGCCCCTGAGTATGTATGACACGGGCTCTAATCGTGCCTTCTGCACAGGAGAGTGGGAATAGCCACGGGGCAGTCGCTTCACTACTGGTTCGCCGACCATTGTATGCCAACTGAGCGATGTATGCACACACACAGACACACACACACACACACACACACACACACACACACACACACACACAACACACACTAATATATATATATATATATATATATGTATATATTATATAATAGATTATATATAATAGTATAGTTATACGAGTCTTACCTTGGTACAGATGATGGATAACTGTTGTTTTACCGAGGTATAAGCCTCGGATAGATGTGGGCTAGGGAGAGAGGGAAGCACGTCCGGTACCAGCAATCTTAACCTACTTATTGAGGATAAAAATGACTTTCAAACAATGGATACTATTACTTTACCGAAAAGGTACACCAACGGAATAGATGTGGCAGGGTGTGGCGGGAGGGCCCTAGCCCACATCTATCCGAGGCTTATACCTCGGTAAAACAACAGTTATCCATCATCTGTACCAAGGTAAGACTCGTATAACTATACTATTTTACCTCGGTAAACAGCCTCAGGCTAGCCTCAGGCTAGGGAGACCTTTACATAATTCATTTTTATCCTTAATATCATTCTTTCTTATTATTATAACATTCTAAATTTTTGTTCTCACCTATTCTTGTTAGTTGGCGAGAAGACGCTTTGCAACGCCGGTAGGCTTTTCTAGTCGTTTATTATAATGTTTTGCAAACGACTTAGCCGTCTTCCAGCCTGCATGCGCTAGTATTCTTTTCACAGAAATACCAAGCACCCGCGCCTTGGAGACCATGGCTCCTCTAGTTGAGTGGGAAGAGTATTTACTCGTATCCACCCCAGCCAATTTCAACACAGTAATTGTCCATCTGGCAAGTGTGTCTCGTGAAATCGCCTTATGTGGCTTTATAAAGCTCACTAATAGTTGTTGTGATGCACGTAAATCCTTTGTCTTGTATATATAAGCCCGTATGGCCGACACAACACATAATTTCCGATCATTCGGAAAACAGTCTAAGTGAACCGTTGATAAAGGGTCACCTAACGTGTTCGATTTAAGCAATTTTTCTAAATCAAACGTAGCTTGTTCCTTGTCTATTTCTAATCCAGTTAAGGATAAAGCAACAATCGTCTGTCCTCTGTGTCCGGTTACTAACAATAACAGGACCGCGACCTTAAAACCTAACTGTTTTATATCTAACCACGAGTTGTGAGGCCAAGCCTGAAACAACTTAAATACTATAGAAACATCCCAAAACCGACTATACTTTGGTTTTGGAGGATTCCTTTGATAAATTGAACGAAGTAAATAACAAATAACATAATGTTTTCCAACTGTTTCGCCATCAATTCTAGGTAATATAATTGATAACGCACACCTCGCCGCATTAATCGATCCAAAGGAAAGTCCTTCATCCTCTAGAGAACGAAGAAACCGAGCTACTTGTGAAATCTTTGGATTTGTTGGCTTAACTTTCATTAACAAACAATGTACACCCCATTTCTTTAAATAGGTTGTATACATTTTGACAGTTCCTGGCCTCCAGGCATCCGATACTATCCTATCCTCAGTAATTCTGTCCAATCCAAATTGCTGTAGCTGCTTCCTTAGAAAAGGAATGCCAATAGGGGCGTCGTTGACACGTCGCCGTGAACCACTAGCGGTCCGTGGTGCGTCAGATTCCCGAGTTTTCTTGGGAATCGTATACGATCTTTTGCCAGTTGTGAAACTGCTGGCAGCCAAGGTTGCGTGTCCCAATCGGGCACCACCAGTATCGCATGTGTCCCTTCCAAGCCGATTTTTCTCACTACTCGGCTGATAATGCTAAATGGTGGGAAAATATAAAAATAATTATTTTCCCAGGTAATAGCAAACGCATCTACTTTCCAAGCATCCGGTTCAGGATGCCAAGAAACATAACAGGGTAACTTGTTATTATTTCGTGATGCAAATAAGTCAACTTCAGGTGTACCCCATTTTTCACAAACGAAGTTAAACAAATGTGTAGAGAGAGACCACTCTAAATGGTCATGGAAATTTCTACTTTTATAATCTGCAAGTGTATTTTGTGACCCTGGAATATGCGCTACAGTCAGCCAGACTTGTTGAGCCTGTGCCCAGTTCCAAATCAGTTTAGATAACTGATTGCAAGACTTTGATTTGGTTCCACCCATGTTACGAATATATGCCATGGCAGTAGTATTATCAGTTAGTATTCTAACCTGTGATTTATTTATCTTTACTAAACTACGTAAGCCCAGATAAATAGCACGCAATTCTAGTGCATTAATATAGTCTGATTTTTCATCATCAAGCCATCTACCTCCTGTTGTGACCCCATCTCGATGAGCTCCCCAACCTTCTAACGAAGCATCAGTAGTAATTACTGTATTAGGTTCCGCCATGCGGATTGGATTTGGTGAACTTGCTATATGTTGCATCCACCATCCAATATCCTGTAACCCTTCTTGCGAAATAAACATCTTTCGCTCAAAATTGCCTTTAGTTCGTGTTAACGCTAAATTTTTATCTATTTCTAGCGACTTAATATGGGCCTTCCCATATAACACCGCAGGTGCATATGAGGTCATTATGCCAATAAGAACAGCAACCTGTCTAATTTTTGGCTTTGATAACTTAATAAGCTGAGTCGCTGTAGTCATAAACTTAATTAGTTTTTGTTCTGTTATCGACACTGTAAGGGACTGTGTATCCAGAATAAACCCTAAACATTTGAGTTGTTTTGTTGGTTTAAACACTGACTTTTGTTGATGTACATAAAACCCCAATTTAGTGAGTAATGCACATAAATCCAAAACTGCATTCACACAACCAATTTGTGTTGATGCTATAATAAAAGAATCATCTATGTATGGAAACATTATGTGACCCTTCCTCGCCATTACCGAGAAAACAGGTTTAAGCAATTTAGTAAATAAACGTGGCGCACAAGCTAAGCCATTCGGCATGCAGGTAAACTCATAGAGTTGGTTATCCCAAATAAATCGAAGAAATTTTCGGTATTGTTCCATTATGGGAAGCGTATAATATGCATCCTGTAAATCAACACTAGCCATCCACGCATCTGGTGTAATCAGATCTCGTGCCGTATCTAGAGAGAACATTTTAAAATGTCGATATTCCACCCTTTTATTAAGGATTGTTAAATCCAGGATCATTCGAACATCACCATTAGGCTTCGGTCTCGAGAAAATGTTTGAAATAAACTGTCCTGAACAGTGTGTCACTTTTTGTATAATTCCTTTCTCAAAGAATTTATGTACCTGTTTAGTTAGTGCGTCTCGTTCAACTGGTTGAATGTTATATGGAAAAGGTATTATACTTTGTACAGGAATTTGTGTAAAAGGAATTTGAACACCCCTAACTATTTCTATAATTTCTTGGTCACTAGTAATTTTGTGCCACTCAGAAATATGATTACTAATATTACCAGCCACAAAGTTGCTTACAGTTTGTGTGTTTTTAGAGGCTGCAGGGACTTGTAAAGTTTGTGTTTGGACCTCTACTTGGACCCGCCCCTGGGGAAAGGTCTCGACGAGTTGAACCCTCGACCTATTGGCCGTGCGGTGTTGTCGGTCCAGCCTGGGCGAGCGCCCCGGCCCCGAAACCCTTGACCGAAGTTTGAACTCGGTCTGGTTCCTCTGGTGAACCGTCGTGGACGAAAATCCCCTCGTGACTTTTTGAAACGAGGAACTTCCTGTTTCTTCTTGCCATCCATGTTTTTGCCACTCTTGGCTGCAGTCTCTACCTCTTTATAGAGGTATTGTAGTTGACCGCCAAACATCTTGGTATTATCTAAAGGTTTCCCTTTAATCGGCTCTGGAGCAAGATAGAGCGTAAACTCCTTCCCCTCATTATCGGTAACCTTCTTAGAGCGAGCCACTTCTTTGCCAGCATCTGTGCAAACTGACTTGAAGACATTTTCATATCTTCGAAACGACAGGTAATTACCTGCCGCCGCTAGTACTGCAATGCCTTTGTCCATTGTCTTAGCCAAAGACGAGAACTTATTTTCACTCTGCATCCTATTAGCCACAGGAACAATAGCTGTTAGGGTAGCCAACACTGCCTTATGCACTGTGTGCAACACATCCTCAAACTTCTTACGGTCATCCGTCATATTGACATCCCGATCCATTCCATCTCTTTAATGATGGAGTTGGGAACACCCTTTATGCCTGTTAACTCATCTCCTAACTTGGAGATAACCTCCGCCGGTTTGAACGTGCGAAAATGACCATTCACGGTCTCGCGCATAAGCGTAGTGGTTTTAACCCGCTTAGCCTTTGGCTTCTCCACCTTCTTAGCCACTTTAGTGCCAATGTCCGCATAGACCCCTTCATATATGGTGTCTGAGTCTGATTCCGTAGAAGTAGACTCAGTGGACGACTCAGAAGAAGAATATTTCCTCTTCCTCTTCTTCTTTTTGGACTTAGTCTTCCGCTTTTTGCGAAAACCAGTCTCTGCCCGCTCCTTGGTGAATTCATCACCCGAAGAAATCACCTGTTTCTTCTTCTTCCTCCGTTTAGGAGAAGGAGGAGGAGGAGCCTTAAGCTCCACCGCCGAGTCTGTGTCCAAGAAATCCTCAAATGAATCCTCTTGGACACTCGGCCTACGCCGCTTCCGAGACACAGGCGATTTGGCAGTCAAGATGTGGCTTTCCAATCTTGCAAAGCGAGCCTCCCAATCTGGAGGCGCAGGCACATCAGGCACTGCGTCCTCGTCCGGTCGGAGAGGATATGCGCCCGGGGCTGTGTCGACGGCCCTGCCGACAACACGGGTGAGGAGTCGTACTCCTCGTCCACTCCACTCGGAACACGCCCCTCGGCTGCTGCTGCACCGCGCTTACTCCGCTTCGTGGCCATCGGGAACTGAAACAAACATTTTTGGTCAGTCCCGGTATATATATATGTCACAATATGGTTGTTTCAAACTCATTTGGACATCTATTGGTGTTAAAGAACGTGTTTATACCGTTATAACACAGGCGTAATAAGCTAAATTTGTGCGTGGGTTGTGGGTCAAGCCCAAACCTTACGCGGGGTCGGGACCAGTGTATCGGCCCGCCCATCCCTCTGTTCCGCACACTTCTCCCACCTGTGACTACTACGTCAACAAGTTGGAGAAAATGCTACGAAACTCGGAGAAACGCCTGAAAAAGTTTTGTCTAGGGGAGTCTATAAAAGAAACCCAGGAGCATCTCCAACATTACTCTCTATTAGAGTACGAGAGAATTTCCACATGAGATAGGGCGAAACCCACATCTCTACCCATAGTCACACGGTGACCCGGGTGTTGACATAACCGCTAATGACCGGTTTGGTTCCTTCGAGAAACCCACTCGAGTGTTCTATCCTTGGTTGTTTATAACCAAATAACTCGTCCAAATTGGACCAACGAAAGTCTAAACTTTCCATATTGATGCTCTAATGCATCATAATTAAGCTAACCACAGTTTTTATTATACTTACTGCGTATTTGCTTGTATGTAGACTAATTTTGCCGGAGCAACCCAACGACACGTTATCCAGTCGTGAGTTGTATATGCTAATTGCTGGTACCGGACGTGCTTACCTCTCTCCCTAGCCTGAGGCTAGCCTGAGGCTGTTTACCGAGGTAAAATATATATATATATATAGTAAAACCTATCTAACCAACCACCTCCACAGATCGACCACTCCCCCATATCGATCGCTTTCTTTGGGTCCCAAACGATCGTGCATACAACAAAATGAAATGAAAAACTGTAAATGTAACGAAATGAAAAACTCCCTAAACCGCCAACCTCCCTAAATGGACCGTATAAAGTCAGTCCCATGGTCTGTCGATTTAGAGGTTTTATTGTAGATACATAGATAGGTATATATACATAGATATGCATGCATGCATATCTTTATATCTATCTAAATATCTATATATATGTATATCTATATCTATATGTATATCTATATGTATATCTATATGTATATATATATGTCTCTCCCTCCCTTTATATATATATATATGAAAGTGAGCAGAGTGACAGTTGGCTCACGGCGTATAGCAGGCGAGGGTAGAGAATGCCCACTCTGCAGTAAATAACATGGAAGTTAAGGTGGTTAGAGAGAAACATGACGGGGCTGCTGTTATTTATATCCACATAATAAATTATATAGGGCATATATACATTGCAACATTGAATTTACATATGTGTATATATATATATAGATATCGTGGAAGTAAACTAAACAGGAAATAATTAACCTAGTGCAAGTTTTCAAACCCACTCTTCTTGCCATTAACCCTATATGATATATAAAGAATGTATACATAATATTATAAATACATATATTTATATTAAATGTGTGTCTTTATATCTAATCAAATATAGTATATATATATATAACATCTGTAAGCATAGCCAAATATTTGGAATACTCACAGCATTAAGTGACCCCCCCCCCCCATCTCCACTATTTCTAACATTCTAGGGTGGTTGATTTTCTAGTAACACCCCCCCACTATTTCTAACATTCAAGGGGGTGGTTGATTTTCGAGTAACACCCCCTACTATTTCTAAAATTCTGCCAGGAATTCGAACCCTGGTCGAGTCAAACCAACGACTTAAAAATTAATACTTGTCATTACCTAGCCAGGCGCTCGGCATTATTAGGATAGGGCAAGGACTGGTTAACTCAGTGTCAGGATAATGTGACTGAGTGGGATATCAGGTCATGGTACTGGCGGCCTGATTTCTAGGCACAATAAAATGACCATGATTGTGCACTGTCACAAGTCGGTACCTGTCATATGACCTTAGATGTTGCCAGGACATAAAACTCCAACCAACCAACCATTTGTCAGAGGCCATTCTAACATTCTGGGGGTGATTGATTTGCTAGTAACCCCCCCCCCCCCATTTGTAACATTCTGGTTGATTTGCTAGTAACAGTGTTACTAACACCTCACTATTTCTAACATTCTGGGGATGGTTGCTTTACTAGTAACACCTCACTATTTCTAACATTGTGGTGGTGGTTGGTTTGCTAGTAATACCACCAGTATTTCGAACAGTCAGAATATGGTTGATTTCCTAGTAACACCCCACCATTTCTAACATTCAGAAGATGGTTGATTTACTAGTAACACCCCACCATTTCTAACATTCAGAAGATGGTTGATTTACTAGTAACACCCCACCATTTCTAACATTCAGAAGATGGTTGATTTCCTAGTAACACCCCACCATTTCTAACATTTAGAAGATGGTTGATTTCCTAGTGACACCTCACCATTTCTAACATTCAGAAGATGGTTGATTTACTAGTAACACCCCACCATTTCTAACATTCAGAAGATGGTTGATGTCCTAGTAACACCCCACCATTTCTAACATATTCAGAACGATAGTTGATTTTCTAGTAACACCCCACAATTTCGAACATTCAAAACGATAGTTGATTTGCTAGTAACACCTCACCATTTCTAACATTAAGAAGATGGTTGATTTACTAGTAACACCTCACTATTTCAAACATTCTGTTGGTAGGTGGTTTGTTAGTAACACAACCACCATTTCCAACATTCAGAAGATGGTTGATTTCCTAGTAACACCCCACCATATCTAACATCCAGAAGATGGTTGATTTGCTATTAACACCACCACTATTTCTAACATTCAGAAGATGGTTGATTTCCTAGTAACACCCCACCATTTCTAACATTCAGAAGATGGTTGATTTCCTAGTAACACCCCACCATTTCTAACATTCAGAAGATGGTTGATTTGCTAGTAACACCCCACCATTTCTAATATTCAGAAGATGGTTGATTTACTAGTAACACCACACTATTTCTAACATTCAGAAGATGATTGATTTCCTAGTAACACCCCACCATTTCTAACATTTAGAAGATGGTTGATTTCCTAGTAACACCCCACCAATTCAAACATTCAGAAGATGGTTGATTTACTAGTAACACCCCACCCTTTCTAACATTCAGAAGATGGTTGATTTCCTAGTAACACCCCACCATTTCTAACATATTCAGAACGATAGTTGATTTTCTAGTAACACCCCACAATTTCGAAAATTCAAAACGATAGTTGATTTGCTAGTAACACCTCATTTCTAACATTAAGAAGATGGTTGATTTACTAGTAACACCTCACTATTTCAAAGATTCTGTTGGTAGGTGGTTTGTTAGTAACACAACCACCATTTCCAACATTCAGAAGATGGTTGATTTCCTAGTAACACCCCACAATATCTAACATTCAGAAGATGGTTGATTTGCTATTACACCACCACTATTTCTAACATTCAGAAGATGGTTGATTTCCTAGTAACACCCCACCATTTCTAACATTCAGAAGATGGTTGATTTACTAGTAACACCCCACCATTTCTAACATTCAGAAGATGGTTGATTTCCTAGTAACACCCCACCATTTCTGACATTCAGAACGATAGTTGATTTCCTAGTAACACCCCACCATTTCTAAGATATAGAAGATGGTTGATTTCCTAGTAACACTCCACCATTTCTAACATTCAGAAGATGGTTGATTTACTAGTAACACCCCACCATTTCTAACATTCAGAAGATGGTTGATTTCCTAGTAACACCCCACCATGTCTAACATTCAGAACAATAGTTGATTTTCTAGTAACACCCCACAATTTCGAACATTCAAAATGATAGTTGATTTGCTAGTAACACCCCATCATTTCTAACATTCAGAAGATGATTGATTTACTAGTAAGACCTCACTATTTCAAACATTCTGTTGGTGGTTGGTTTGCTAGTCACATCACCACTATTTCTAACATTCAGAAGATGGTTGATTTACTAGTAACACCCCACCATTTCTAACATTCAGAAGATGGTTGATTTACTAGTAACACCACCACTATTTCTACCATTCAGAAGATGTTTGATTTACTAGTAACACCCCACTATTTCTAACATTCAGCATGATAGTTGATTTTCTAGTAACACCCCACAATTTCGAACATTCAAAATGATAGTTGATTTGCTAGTAACACCCCATAATTTCTAACATTCAGAAGATGGTTGATTTACTAGTAACACCCCACAATTTCGAACATTCAAAATGATAGTTGATTTGCTAGTAACACCCCACCATTTCTAACATTCAGAAGATGTTTGATTTGCTAGTAACACCCCACCATTTCTAACATTCAGAACCATAGTTGATTTGCTAGTAACACCCACACCGGGACCAGTGGCAGTGAAATCTCGCCGAATCTCGCCAAGTCTCACCAGGTGTCGCTTCTACACCCGGCAGGTATGTACGCGCAGAAATGGTTGTCGTAGATCCCCCCTCCACCCCCCTCACCACCCCCTCACCACCCCCACCTCACCACCCCAACCCACTCACCACAACACAGCCATAGGGGCTTTGTGACGAGGTAAATGAATTAAAAAAACACAAACACAAATAAATATTTTAAAAAAAGAAAAAAGAACAATGTGTACCTTCAAGACATACAAATCGCTTTGTGCCTTCACAAATGGTTTAATTTGGAGTACCCCCCCCCGCCCCCCCGCCCAACCACCTCCTCCCGCCCCCGCCTAAAATAGTAAAAAAGAACCCCCCCCCCCCCCCAAGAAAAACCCGCAGCACATTTTACGCAGTTTGGCAGCAATGCACATTTAACCTATTTGTAATATTTTAAATTTTAAACAGTTAATTTACGGGACGGGAGAGAGTAGGGGCTGGATGAGTTGAACAAAACTGTCGGGAATAAAACATTTCTAGTTTACAAATGATAAATTTGCCGACTTGCAACATCGCACACTCATGGCGACTTCATAGTGCTGCCCCACTGGGAGCCCGGACAAGCAATGGGCAAATATAACAAAGTATATCCATTGTCAATGCTGTGATATTTGATTAAATTTTGTGTTTGTTTTTGATACATTAGTTGATTAAAGTTGCATAGTCCGATGGGTTTGAATTTCTGTATTTTTTCTGAGATAAATATATTAGATCGACCACTAGTATCTACTTTACATTAGTTCAAAGTTACTTTTGTTTTAAATGGTTAACTTTTGAGATATTTCAAGTGCAAAGATGGAAAATTAGTTTTGGCAAGCTTGTCAAAACTCGGACAAAATAGACTTCTGCAATAACAGGTAATGTTAAATTGACTCAGTATTATTGCCTTCTACGCAGAAACAAATGCTTAATAAGTGCATCAGTATCTAAGTTAGTTATGTAAAATCAAATCCAGATAATTGGTTTGGTTTTGAAAATTTGATATTTCGTCGGACTATGCAGCTTTAACCAGGGGGAATTTCAAATCGTGCACAATTGTTCTTCCTCATTCCACTGCTCTTTCGCCTATCCTATTATTATTAATGCCAAACACCAGGCTAGGTAGTCACAAGTATCAATTTTTAAGTCATTGGTTTGACTCAGGCAGGGTTCGAACCCACGATCTACCAAAACGGGAGGCGGCCATTCCGTCCGGTATTCCGTATCCCTATTGTCCACCCGTCGCCCCCCCCCCCCCCTCCCCCTTGTCCTCTACCCCCCCCCCCCCCCCCCCCCTCGTCCCCCCCCCCCCCCCGTCGCCCCCTCCCACAACCCCCTGTCCTCTACCCCTACCCACTCTGGTCCCCCCCCCCCATTCCCCCCTCCAATACCTGCATCCCTGGGGATACAACACCAGATGAAAGTGGGACGCACAGGGCAGTTAAAGGGGTACAATTCGTTAGAAACACTTGATCACGTGACCACGTGACCGTCTGGCATGACGTAACAACGTGCGGGCGCAGGACAGAGATTGATTGGATTGGTTGGTGGTTGGAGTTGTACGTCCTGGCAACATCTACGGTCATATCACATTATCAGGACGGCCGGTGATTGATTGTTGGTTGCTTGGTGGAGTTGTACGTCCTGGCAACATCTACGGTCATATCACATTATCAGGACGGCCGGTGATTGATTGTTGGTTGCTTGGTGGAGTTTTACGTCCTGGCAACATCTAAGGTCACATCAGGACGGGTATTGATTTGTGACAGTGCACACTCATAGCGACTTTATAGTGCTGTCCAACCCGGAAACTAGGCTACCAGCACCATGATCTGATATCCCACTCAGTCACATTATCCTAACCATTCCTTGTCCTATCCTAATAATGCTGAGTGCCAGGCTAGGAAGCGACAACTACAGAGTTGTACATGTGTATGCCTATGGTCTTAGTTATCGCCGTAACATATAATGTGACTGAGTGGGATATCAGGTCATGGTGCTGGTGGCCTGGTTTCCCAGTGGGACAACACTATAAAAGTCGCCATGAGTGTGCACTGTCACAAGTCGGTACCCGTCGTGATATGACCTTAGATGTTGCTAGGACGTAAAACAACAAGAAACAAACGTTCATCACCTGCCAACCCTACCTACCACTAGTACCAGTACCCCCCCCCCCCCCCCCACACACACACACATACATCCCCAATCTACACAGTCCAACAGGGAGGGGCGTCAATTCAATTGGGGCTCGACTTGATTCGTTTAAACGTGGGGTGGTCGGCCCTTGTGAAGTACCGCTAGGAGGCGGGACGGGCCGGGACGGGACGGGCATGAAATAGAACACCATTGTGACGGTGGTCATCAAGGATGGGGGGGGGGGGGGTGGAGGGATTTATGTGGTGGGGTGTGACGCGGGGGTGTGTGAAGTGGGGTGTGGGGTGTGATGTGGGGGATTGGGTTTTGAAGGTGTGGCATAGGGAGTTGGGGATGATTAAAGAGGCAGTGACATGGCCAAGATAGATAGAGAGGGGTAGAGAGAGGTAGAGAGAGGTAGAGAGAGGTAGAGAGATAGAGAGAGGTAGAGAGAGGTAGAGAGAGGTAGAGAGAGGTAGAGAGAGGTAGAGAGAGGTAGAGAGAGGTAGAGAGGTAGAGAGAGGTAGAGAGGGGTAGAGAGAGGTTGAGAGAGGTAGAGAGAGGTAGAGAGAGGTAGAGAGAGGTAGAGAGGGGTAGAGAGGTGGAGAGAGAGGTGGAGAGAGGTAGAGAGAGGTAGAGAGAGGGAGAGAGAGGGAGAGAGAGGTAGAGAGAGGTAACGAGAGGTACAGAGAGGTAGTGAGAGGTAGAGAGGCAGAGAGAGGTAGAGAGAGGTAGCGAGAGGTATAGAGAGGTAGAGAGAGGTAGAGAGGTAGAGAGGGGTAGAGAGAGGTACATAGAGGTACAGAGAGGTACATAGAGGTACAGAGAGGTACAGATATAGAGAGATAGAGAGCTATATAGAGACAGAGAGAGGTAGAGATATAGAGGGATAGAGAAAGATAGAGAGATAGAGCGAGGTAGACAGAGGTAGACAGAGGTAGATAGAGGTAGAGAGATAGGGAGAGATAGAGAAATACAAAGAGACAGAGAGAGATAGGGGGATATAGGGATAGAGAAAGATAGAGAGATAGAGCGAGGTAGAGAAAGAGGCATAGATAGATAGAGAGATACAGAGAGATACAGAGAGATACAGAGAGATACAGAGATAGAGAGAGATAGGGGTAGAGAGATAGAGATAGATAGAGATAGGGAGAGATAGAGAGAGATAGAGAGACAGAGAGATATAGAGATAGAGATAGAGATAGAGAGAGAGAGAATAGTAATTGAAAATGCAAACTGGTAATACACCCACTTTCGGTTGAACCACAGAACTCCCCCTCCCCCCTCCCCCCCCCGCTCCGTCCCCCTCCCCCCTCACACACAACCCTGCAGCTATGTATACACCACCAAGTCTAACAACCTTTTCTTATATACACTAACAAACTTCTGTTGACTTAGAACAAAGCGGAAAGGTACAGTCTATAGCTGGAACCACCCACCCACCACCCACACACCAA
This sequence comes from Branchipolynoe longqiensis, assembly GCA_030323885.1. Classification (NCBI taxonomy): domain Eukaryota; kingdom Metazoa; phylum Annelida; class Polychaeta; order Phyllodocida; family Polynoidae; genus Branchipolynoe; species Branchipolynoe longqiensis. The sequence goes on along the minus strand of CM059202.1, from coordinate 27,180,296 downwards.
TCACCCACCCACCACCCACCACAGAAAGCTCCATCTCCTCCCCCCCCCCACTCCCTCATTCCTCTCACTCCCTCCACACCCACACCTCTCCCCTCCACACCCACACCCACCACAGAAAGCGCAACCTCCTTCCACCACCCCCAACTCCCTCATTCCTCTCTCCCTCCACACCTCCACACACACTCCACACACACTCCACACATACCCTATACACAGACACACCCACCACCAACCCTTCCACACTCACACCCACACATCCACACTCACACCCACCCCTCCACACACACCCTCCACACACACACACCCTCTCAACCCCTCCCTGGAAAAGAAGCTTACTTTACCGATGAACTTTATTGTTTGGCCTTTTCTTAAAGCTGCATAGTCCGATGGAACATCAACATTTCAAAACCAAAGCAATTATCTAGATTGTATTATATATACCTAACTTAGATCGTCATCATCATCATCATCATCATCATCATCATCATCATGCTGTCAGCCGCAATGTGACAAAGACTGCTTTCATTTCTTAACCACCACTCTCCATTTATCTCTCTGAGAGTGATGTTCATGAGTCAGTCCTAATGTCTCTCAGCTTCAGGTTTCTCTTGATAGTATCCTTGAACCGGAGACGAGGGCGTCCTCTCTTTCTCTGACCAGAAGACAACTGAGAATAGAGGATCTGCTTTGGTAGCCTGTCTGCTGACATCCTCATCACGTGTGTCCAGTCCACCGGAGGTTCTTTCTGATCAGATCTTCCATAGAGGACAGCCCTGTCCGATCGAGTATTTCCTTGTTTGTCAGTTTGTCCTTCCAGGTTATCCTCAAGATCGAATGAGGTTGTCGCATCATGACGGCTTGCAGCTTTAATACGGGTGCAGTTATTAAACATGTGTCACCACACAGAACAGAATACTGAGGCAATAGACTACATCACAGTTCCGACTGCGCATGCGCTGAAAACGGCTTTGGGAGCAAAGCAAAGCCGTATGGCCAATGAGTTTGCCGATACGCGCATTGAAAACGTCAGTTTTATTCAAAATTAATAGAAATCCAAAACCCTAACCATATCAATTTAATATAATCTTTTTGTTAAACTTGTTTTCCAAGCGGTTTGTGCCTAGGTGATGTGGTTTTACTTTTTCTGTATGGAGATTGCTCACTGCCATTGACAATGCATTGAGTACTCTGGCTATGGCTCTAACACTAGTCTGAGTGCCTAGATCTTTCTAAATCTAAATGCACATGGCATAAGATGTGCTGATTATATTGATGTAAATGCAATGCTGGATAAAAGATTAATATCTTAATTTATTATATATATTTTTTTAGTTAGTATTCTATGTTTCAAACAAGAGCTGAGATGAGCTGAAACTAGCACATTTCATAGCTGCACCCAGTGTATTAGCATGTGCCATGTGCTTTTGGGGAGGGGGGGGGGGCGTTTGCTCTGACCCATCCCACAATGCACCCCACCGCTGGAACCATGATGTAGTCTATAGAACAGAACCTGTTACTGCAGAAGCCTATGGTGTCAGAGTTTCGGCATGTTTGCCCAAACTAATTTTGTATGGTTGCATTTCAAATATATATCAAAGGTTAGCTATTTAAAATAAAATTTACTTCAAGCTAAAGCAAGGTAGATTATAACGATAAACCTAATATATTTATCTCAGAAAATGTCACAAACTCAAAACCATCGGAAATTGCAACTTTAAATATCAATAAAAACGGGGGTGAGGCTTTGGGACGCGGGGGGGGGGGGGGGGGACACACAAACACACACAAAAAAGAAAGACAATTTCATTTTCTGATGACTTTCAAATCTTATTCCCCTTTTTCCCGAATAAAGTTAAAAGAGCAAGAACATTGTTTGAAGATAAAAGCAAATGGAAGAAAAACAAAGTACTTGATTAGAAAGTTGTCCAGAGCGTCAGGTGTCGGGTTAACTGACAAATCACCATCTGCTTTTTTTGTAAGTGTTTTCTTTTTGTTAACTGTTTGGTTGTTGTTGTTTTTTAAAACTTTTAAAGCTGCATAGTCTGATGAAATATCAAATTTTCAAAACCAAACCAATTATCTAGGTTTGATTTTACATATCTAACTTAGATAGTGATGCACTTATTAAGCATTTGTTTCTGCGTAGAAGGCAATACTGAGTCAATTTAACAGAACCTGTTACTGCAGAAGTCTATGGTGTCAGAGTTTTCCATGTTTGCACTCAAAATATCTCAAAAGTTTACCATTTTAATTAAAAGTAACTTTGAACTAATGTAAAGTAGATACTAGTGATCGATCTAATATATTTATCTCAGAAAAAATACAGAAATTCAAAACCATCGGACTATGCAACTTTAAATGAGGACTGGCGTTTCGTTAAAATTGCGTAGTGTTTATTTGCCTGAACTTCTAGGTTCAGACGCAACAAAAGCGCTTCGGGTAAACTTATAATATGTGTGTTATGCAGAGTATCGTGGGAACAAGCTTAAGTGGGGCCCCACGCCTAAAGAGTCGAAGAGTTTAGGCGCGAAACCACGTAAACGCCAATCCCCAAATTGAGATAAACATTGGAATCAAACCTTCAAAAAGTTAATTTTTTTACATTCCTACCTTTTTGTTCATTGCTCCATAATCATGTGATCATACGAAAAGTGGTTTTACTATTAGTGAGAAATAAAATTATTTTCAGGTAAAAATCTAGTATTTAAGCTACATTTTTGGATTAGCCTTTACAGGGATTTGCGCCTGAACTCTTCAGGTATATACCACACATAATACAGATAGAGAATGCATAATGAGGGTATGGTTGGGTCTATTATTTATATTCGCATAATACATACATACATGGCATGGACACATAATATGTTATGTATATATATATATATAATATATGCATACTATATATCTACAATGTCTATTTCTAAAAAATCTAACATATCTAACATATCCAACAAGTGATATAACTAAAATATCTAAAATATCGAACATATCTATTATATCTATAATATCTATACCTATGATATCTAACAAAATCTATATTATCTATAATATCTATAATCTCTTTAATATCTATAATATCTATAATATCTATAATATCTACAATATCCACAATATCCATAATATCCATAATATCTTTAATATATTATTTCTATAATATTTATAATATCTATAATATCTATAATATATATAATATTTATACTATCTACTATCTATAATATCTATGCTATCTACATTATCTATATTATTTATACTACCTACGATATATACTATATCTACGATAATTACGATATCAATAATATATCTGACTTCTCTAACATCTCTACTATCTCTACTATATACACTATCTATGCTATCTATACTACGGTATATAGTTCGAATATAAGTATACATATCAGAGTAGAAGAAGCAATAAATAATATCCATATATATCCACATAATCCTTATATTAAACATAATATATATAATATATATAATGTATATAATGTATACAATGTATACAATGCATATAATGCATATGATGTATATGATGTATATAATGTATATAATGTATATGATGTATATGATGTATATGATGTATATGATGTATATAATGTATATAATGTATATAATGTATATAATGTATATAATGTATATACTGTATATACTGTATATAATGTATATAATGTATATACTGTATATACTGTATATACTGTATATAATATATATACTGTATATTATGGACTTACATTATGTACATTATATACATGTCCATAAGTCGCTTAATGCTTACAATTACACACATACAGGCAATGCACTTACATATATACACACACAGGGTAGGTTCAACAGTAAAATAGTGCAGAGCTTGTATGGGATCGCGGTCAGGGATACCAATGTCGCGTTGGCAATGAAAACGGGAAATATTACGCTAAGAGCAGGATTCGAATCCATACTTCTTGCCATTCTAGGGTTAGCGTTCTAATCATATGCTCCCTGATGCAATCACCCTATCCACCGCAGTTGTCTGTGTGGCTCCTTGCCTGAGAGGTCAGAGGTCAGTGCAGGCTAATATAAAATACATAATGTATACATCTATGGGTCATGGGTCATAAATATATGGGTCATTCTCTGTATTTACATGGTATATCGATGTGCAAATCTTCACTTTAGCACACAATTATACAAGCATACTTTTGATAAATGTGGGATAGATTAAATACATGTAGTATTATTGCTCACACAGAGACAACAATAAGTACTTGACTTCCTACAAATAGAAGTAAGACTTAATTATCTTAATTATCAGCATTGTATGTGGAAACCAAACATGTGGGGCCCAGTTTCTTTTTTTGTGTGTGTGTGATGAATTTATTTACTCATAACGGATAAACTTGCGTGTTAACATTTGTTTTCACCGCTGGGCAGCACTAGCCCAATTTGATTCAAATCTTTAGTTTTAGTAATAATTTTGGTTTTCTTGCTTCTTGTTTATGGCTTGTATATACAGTAAGACGTCTCTAAATCGACCGACTATGGGGTCGACTTTAAATGGTCCATTTAGGGAGGTGGTCAGTTTGAGGGAGTTTTTTTAAAATTGTTACAATGGTATATTGCATGGGCGATCGTTTGGGACCCAAATAAAGCGATTGGTATAACAATAAGGGAGTGGTCGATCTGTAGAGGTGGTTGGATAGAGAGGCTATACTGTATATGCATATAATTATTTCCTGAAAAGTTAAAAAAATAATTTGAGTGAGTAGTACAGACATGAGGCAGAGCCAGGACACCTGAAAAGGCCAGGTGGCAGCACCAGGCGAGGCAGAAGGCCTGACCAGTCGCTTGAGTAGCTGAGTGTCATTATGGCTGGCGCACACCTCCCGTTTACGATTCGCGCACTAAAACTCACGACCCGACCCGACCCGCTTAAAACTGAAAACGGGCCGATTCGTTTTTCGAATCGCGAATCGCAATCGTAAACCCCACACAAAAACAAACAAACCAACACAAACGGTAGGTGGGTGCGCACAAACGGTAGGTGTGCGCCAGCCATTAGTTGTGTAGTGTCATCCAGGTGCCAACTAGAGTCACAGTTATAGGTTAATCAGTTTACGGATAATTATACTCGTATAATTGCTTATCCAGCACATAATATATATATATATGCATATACTATATACACATATAGGTATATATAATTTATGTTTCAATTTGTGAGTCAAATCAACGGGACCCCCCTCCGCGCCCCCTCCCAACACACAACCAACCAGTGCAGACCAGACACCAGCAGGGGAGCGGGTTCGCGCGGTGACCGCCAGGGGGCAGTGGCGGCTGATTAGGGGGTGCGCACAGCGGGCAGGGGGCCGCGCGTCGCCTCAGGGGTGGGTGGTGGGTGGCGGGGGGGGGGGGCCCCCCACATTTTTAATTATGCGTAGAAATGCAGTTCGACAAGCCTGCGGGGGTAGTGAGTCGCGCTGGGGTGGGTGGGGGCGGGGGGTACCCCCCCACCTCCACAGCCCCCCCTCTCTTAGGCCTCCATAGGGTTTCTTCCCCCCCCCCTTCCCCCACATACTTTTAGGGTACATCCCCCGGGACACACAGAGCGCCTGATTGAGGTGCATGTACGGCCGGGCAGTGTCTAAGGGTGATTTAGGAGTTGAGCAGCTCTCAAGTGCAAATGCCACCCTTATTAGGCAATGCCATCCTTATTAGGAAATGCCACCCTTATTAGGAAATGCCTTATCCTTCTCGTTAAACAAGATAAATATTAAAGCTGCATAATCCGATGAAAATATCAAATTTTCAAAACCAAAACAATTATCTAAATTTGATTCTACATATCTAACTTACATACTGGTGCACTTATTAAACATTTGTCACCACATAGAAGGGAATACTGAGGCAATTGAATAGAACCTGTTACTGCACAAGCCTATGGGGGTCAGAGTTTTGACAAGCTTGCCAACATTAATTTTGCATGGTTCCACTTCAAATATCTCAAAAGTTAGACACTTAAAATAAAAATGACTTCAAGTTCAAGCTAAAGTAAGGTACATAATAACGATCAACCTAATGTATTTATCTAAGAAAATTTCAGAAACTCAAAACATTCGGACCATGCAACTTTAATAAGTGAAGTAAGGAAAAGAAAAGACCATAAATAAATATACACATTAGGTTAGTTGCTGGATTTTTACGTCCTCGCAACATCTAAGGTCATATCAGGACGGGTACCGACTTGTAACAGTACGCACTCATGGCGACTTTATAGTGCTGTGCCTGAGTAAGTAAATCAGGCTGCTGGCACCATGCCCCAATATCCCACTCAGTAACATTATTCGGACACTCAGCTAACCAGTCCTTTCCCTATCCTATTAATGCCGCGCACCAGGCTAGGTAGCAACAAGTATCAATTCTATAAGCCATTGGTTTGACTCGGCGAGGATTCGAACTCTCGACCTTCTGGACGGGAAGCCTGTGCTCTACCGATTCGGCCATCGCGTCCGGTTTGCATGGGTGATTGCGTGGGTGATTGCGTGGGTGATTGCGTGGGTGATTGTGTGGGTGATTGTGTGGGTGATTGTGTGGGTGTTTGTGTGGGTGGTTGTGTGGGTGGTTGTGTGGGTGATTGTGTGGGTGGTTGTGTGGGTGGTTGTGTGGGTGGTTGTGTGGGTGATTGTGTGGGTGATTGTGTGGGTGATTGTATGGGTGGTTGTGTGGGTGGTTGTGTGGGTGGTTGTGTGGGTGGTTGTGTGGGTGATTGTGTGGGTGATTGTGTGGGTGATTGTGTGGGTGATTGTGTGGGTGTTTGTGTGGGTGTTTGTGTGGGTGGTTGTATGGGTGATTGTGTGGGTGGTTGTGTGGGTGGTTGTGTGGGTGGTTGTGTGGGTGGTTGTGTGGGTGATTGTGTGGGTGATTGTGTGGGTGATTGTGTGGGTGATTGTGTGGGTGTTTGTGTGGGTGTTTGTGTGGGTGGTTGTATGGGTGATTGGGTGTGTGTGGTGGTTGTGTGGGTGATGATGTGGGTGATTGTGTGGGTGATTGTGTGGGTGATTGTGTGGGTGATTGTGTGGGTGATTGTGTGGGTGATTGTGTGGGTGATGGTGTGCGTGATGGTGTGGGTGATTGTGTGGGTGTTTGTGTGGGTGATTGTGTGGGTGTGGGTGATTGTGTGGGTGTTTGTGTGGGTGATTGTGTGGGTGTTTGTGTGGGTGTTTGTGTGGGTGATTATGTGGGTGGTTGTGTGGGTGATTGTGTGGGTGATTGTGTGGGTGATTGTGTGGATGATTATGTGGGTGATTGTGAGGGTGAGTGTGTGGGTGATTATGTGGGTGTTTGTGTGGGTGATTATGTGGGTGATTGTGTGGGTGATTGTGTGGGTGTGGGTGTAAGTGGTTGTGGTTGTGGGTATGGATGGTAGGAGGTCTGAATTAATCCAAGACCCCGGACCTGACCTACTTTCCTGCCATATTTTGTCTCGATTACTTCCGAAATATTTCAAACAGAATATAACGCTACAAAATATAGACACTATGAACTCAGACAGGATGACCGAACGAGTTGAGCGCCCACCTCCCATAATTATGGGCAGGTCATGAGGCTCGAAACTCACGCCCAAACCCTGGCCGAGTGAAACCCAGTGACTTATACTTGTCGCTACCTAGCCTAAAGCTTGGCATTACCAGGACAGGGCAAGGCGAAGCAGAATGATGAATGAGACCAATTGTCCGTGACTGAAAGTTATTACCCTGCTCATTCAACAAATGTAATAATGATACATGTGTCATTCTTTCAAACTGCGCACCATATATTTGGTTTCCACGTTACAATGGTGATAATTAATTCTTTCTTTTATTGGCAAGTCAAATACTTATTGTTGCATATGTATGTTAAGTATGTTAGCAACACTACATATAATTTAATCTATCTCACAAAATATATATAAAGTATGCTTGTGTGATTTTGTGCTAAAGTGAGATGTGAAAATCTACACATTGAGACCATGCATTTTCCCTAACTTTTTTTCAACTTTTTTTTTTAAAGACAAAATCTTAACTGTAATCACTACAATTTTGTTTGAATATGTTGTGTATGCTAAAAATGATTTTTTTTTCTGGATGTATCTTTGATTTCCATGTTGCACGAATGACATTAAAGCTGCATAGTCCAAAGAAATATCAAACTTTCAAAACCAAACCAATTATCTAGATTTGATTTTACACATCTAACTTAGACACTGATGCACTTATTAAACATTTGTTTCTGCGTAGAAGGCAATTTATTTATTTTTGGTCCATTAGTTGCTTAAGCAGGGGAAATTTCAGTCATAGATGACTGGTCTTCCTCATTCCACTGCTGGTCAATAGAAAGCCCGAGCCTACACTTTTACCGACCCAAGGGATTTTTAACCTCCCACACCACATAGACATGGTATGAGAGCAACCGGCCTTTGATGACGCTGTAAGTTATACACAGCGGTGGAAATCCAAATTGGCAGAGCTGGGGGCACGGAGAATCGAACCGCCAACCCTCAGATTAGGAGTCTGACTGAGTCAATTTAACAGAACCTGTTACTGCAGAAGTCTATGGTGTCAGAGTTTTGGCATGCTTGCCAAAACTAATTTTCCATGTTTGCACTCAAAATATCTCAAAAGTTTACCAATTAAAATAAAACTTTGAACTACTGTAAAGTAGATACTAGTGATCGATCTAATATATTTATCTCAGAAGAAATATGGAAATTCAAAACCATCGGACTGTGCAACTTTAACGTATTGTTCAATTTGTATAAGATTAAAATAAAAAAAGTGATATGGGTTCTTTTTTTTAAAAGATTTGACATATGCACAACATGTAAACCTTCAAATGAACATGGATTCTGTTATTATTTTGATTATTTTATGCTATTATTTGAAAGGCTTTCACTTTTGGTTTCCATGTCACACCACTTTGGTACCCAATTTTAGAGAATGAACCACATACCCAAAACAAATTAATTATTTAATTTGATCATGCTCCTTGCGAATATGTAAAGTCGTCTCGGGTCGGGTTGGTGCTCACGGAAATGTTGCCACTGTCACAGTGTCAGCGCCACTGTCAGTGTGACGGTCAGTGTAACTGTCAGTGTGACATCAGTGCCACTGACAGTGCCACTCTCAGTGACAATGTCGCAGTCTGTGTCACAGTCACTGTCAGTGTTACTGCCAGTGTCACTGTCAGTGTCATTGTAACCGTCAGTGTCACTGTCAGTGTCACTGCCAGTGTCACTGCCACTGTCACTGTTACTGTCACTGCCAGCGTCCCTGTCAGTGTCACTGCCACTGTCACTGTTACTGTCACTGCCAGCGTCCCTGTCAGTGTCACTGTACCACTGTCAGTGTCACTGTCAGTGCCACTGCCAGCGTCACTGCCAGTGTCACTCTCAGTGTCACTGTCACTGTACCACTGTCACTGTACCACTGCAGTGTCAGACAGCCTGCGGGGAATACCTGGGTGTGTTGTCCGTCACCGCCGCGTGGGTCGCCACTCGGCTCGAGGTGTCGTAAAACAGAAATGTTTTTCAACACGAAACCACTTAGAGCTTTTCACATGGAACATGGCACCCCAGGGCGTCCCAACATGTCACGGACATGCGCACTGACAGCCGGGACATGCGCCGTCACAAATACACATGTATGTGTATTTATAATATATATATATATATATATATATATATATATATAGATAGAGAGAGAGGGAGAGAATGAGAGAGGGAGAGGGAGATCGAGATCAAAGAGACATGCTCTCAGTCCTGTACCTAATTATTCTAACACAAGGGACCACTGATCACTGCCATTGTCGCATGTTGACGCGACAAGCAGAAAGTCAAATGTCAACCAAAGATGGCGACTGGGATTGGGAAGGCAAACATGACACTTCTTGAAGATTTATACTGCCTATTAGTATTGTCATGGGGGTGATGAAAATGGGAAATACTGTGCCTAGAGCGGGACTCGAACCCACATCTCTTTGCATTCCGGGCCAGTGTGCTAACCATTACACCACCTAGGCTCCCTGATATCAACACACTCCCCACGCCTACCTGTCTATGTGGTTACTTGCCTGAGAGGTCAGTGCAGACCACTACACTCGTCCCCCTGGAATTGTAAGTCTTGTAATGCTTACAATTACATACATACAGGCAATGCACTAACACATACATACACAGGGTAGGTTCAACAACCATACAGCGCAAAGCTTGTACAGGATCCTGATCACGGCAACCAGTGTCATGGGGGTGATGAAAATGGGAAATACTGCGCCTAGAGCGGGACTCGAACCCACATCTCTTTGCATTCCGGGCCAGTGTGCTAACCATTACACCACCTAGGCTCCCTGATATCAATACACTCCCCACGCCTACCTGTCTATGTGGTTACTTGCCTGAGAGGTCAGTGCAGACCACTACACTCGTCCCCCTGGAATTGTAAGTCTTGTAATGCTTACAATTACATACATACAGGCAATGCACTAACACATACATACACAGGGTAGGTTCAACAACCATACAGCGCAAAGCTTGTACAGGATCCTGATCACGGCAACCAGTGTCGTGGGGGTGATGAAAATGGGAAATACTGCGCCTAGAGCGGGACTCGAACCCACATCTCTTTGCATTCCGGGCCAGTGTGCTAACCATTACACCACCTAGGCTCCCTGATATCAACACACTCCCCACGCCTACCTGTCTATGCGGCTCCTTGCCTGAGAGGTCAGTGCAGACCACTACAGTATTATGGATAAATCTGAATTAGACAGTTTGTCAATAGAAAGCCCGAGCCTACACTTTTACCGACCCAAGGGATTTTTACCCTCCCACACCACATAGACATGGTATGAGAGCAACCGGCCTTTGATGATGCTGTAAGTTATACACAGCGGTGGAAATTCATAGCCACATTTGATTTATTTATATATATAGTTCTATACATATCTATATATATGTAAAGATACATATGTATATATATATATAGGTAAATATACATGCATAGGAGTACATAATACATATCTGCATATCATTACATATGTATATAGAGTGAAACCTCGGTTTTTCAAAATAATTTGTTCCTAAATGTTCGTAAATGGATTTGTTCGTAAACCAAAATGAATTTCCAACATAAGAAACGATGGAAAATGAATTAATCCGTTCCTGACCTCCAAATGAAACCCCTTTTTACTGTGAATATGCATAAAACCTTGCACCAAATTAATAAACAATAATTATAAATAAATTAGAAATTAAGCTGCCATATTTTTAGATTAATCAGATCTCCCGTAAACCTTATTTGACACAATTTCCTGAAAAGTGACCATACAGCCATGGGTACATATATATATATATGTGCTATATCATTTATTATGTTGATATAAATAACGGCAGCCCCTTAAATGTTTCTCTCTAACCACCTTAACTTCCATTTTATTTGCTGCGGAGCGGGCATTCTCTCCTACCCCGCCTCCTATACCAGACTGGATGGCCAAATTAGTTAGAGCGTCTGTCTCCCGTGTTGGTAGACCATGGGATCGTGGGTTCGAACCCTGGTCGAGTCAAACCAATGACTTAAAAATTGATACTTGTCGCTTCCTAGCCAGGCACTCAGCATTATTAGGATAGGGCAAGGACTGGTTGGCTCAGTGTCAGGATAATGTGACTGAGTGGGATATCAGGTCATGGTGCTGGTGGCCTGATCTCCCAGTGGGGCAGCACTATAAAGTTGCCACAAGTGCGCACTGTCACAAGTCGGTACCCATCCTGATATGGCCTTAGATGTTGGTAGGACGTAAAACAACAAACAAACCTCTACTGTGAGCCAACTATCACTCTGCTCACTTTCAAAACTCATAGAATGCTTTCGGAAAATATGTTTGTGAAAAGAATTGTTCGAAAATCGAGGTTTCACTGGATATATGTATGCATATCTCTATATCTGTATGCATATATATGTGTGTACTAATTTATTATGTGGACAAATTAACACCACTATGTTGAGTATCTCTATAATAATCCATCACCGATACGAAACCACTGCCCGAGATGCACCGCTGACTCTGCGTGGTATCTGTCTATCGCGCCCAGTTCCTTGCCTCGAACCGACCTCGTTCAACGAAAAGTTTGTTTTACTTAACTACGCCTCTAGAGCATATTGATTTTATCATCTGCTATTGGACGTCAAATATATGGTCATTCTGACATATTTCTTTGGAGGAAACCCGCTGCTGCCACATAGGCTACTCTTTCCGATAAGCAGCAAGTGGTCTTTTATATGCACCTTCCCATCCAAAGGACAGCACATACCACAGCCTTTGATGAACCAGTTGTGGACCACTGGTTGGAACGGAAAATAACCTAAGCTGCAAATGTGTCCACTGAGCAGGATCGATAGGATAACTGACACCTTCACAGGTGGACACTCTACCGCCTGAGCTACGTCCCACTCCCGCCCACATTCAAATCTTATATAACTCAACTCTAAAAGCTCCAGTATTCAAGCTGAGGTCTGTCGGAAATGCAAAGTAATAATACTACAAAATTATTTATGTTTGAAATTCAGGTAGAATGTGACTGACCTGCCGCGCGTCCAGCCGGAATTGGCCGGTGGTGGCGCTACCGTAGGCAATACGGAGCAAATGCAGGCAAGTCAGCGATTGGACATAATACAGCGAGCGGAATAATAATAAATAATAATTATAATGGGCTACCCTTCCACCTATTTACATCCGCATAATAAATTATACATCCTATAAATTAATCATACATACAACTATGTACATGTATTTATATAATTTCATATATTTTTATATATAAGATGTATAAAGCATTTATACCAGTACTATTAGGAATGGAACCATTCTTTGATTGTTGTGTCCGGTGTATATGTCCGGTGTTGCGGTTTCCGAGGCACACCAGTTTTCCAGGGACACATCCATTCAAATGCATTGTCAACGGCCGTGAGCAAATCTTCATACAGAAAAAGTCAGATATCTCTCAAATTACACCACCTAGAAACAAATCGCTTGATACACATATAAAAAAGATGTTTACCAAAAAGTCTATATTAAATTGATAAGGTTGGGGTTCTGGATTTCTATTAATTTTGAATAAAACTAACGTTTTGCACTGCGCGTACCGTCAAGCTCAAGGCATTGTCAATGGTCGTGAGCAATGTTCATACAGAAAATACAGAAAAAGTGAAATATCTCTAAAACCACACCACCTAGAAACAAATCGTTTGGTACACATATAGAAAACATCTTTACCAAAAACATTATATTAAATTTATAAGGTTAGTGACGATGCTGTTCGATTTTGACTCATGTGCAGAAGCGATGTGTCCCTGGCAAACTGGTGTGCCTCGGAAACTGCAACACCGGATATAACAATGTCTGGACATATACACCAGATATATCCTGCGCCTAATAGTTAGGCACAGGATATATCCGGTGCCTAACTATTAGAAACCTAAAGTCGATTACGATCGACTTCAGGACGCCTGGCAACAAGGCGTGATTCACCCTGACATCCACTATGCCTACAACACCATGAGTGTTGTAAGCATAGTGGATCCCTACAAGAATCATGGTGTTGTAGGCATCTACTATGCCTACAACAATAACCAGAGTAATTGTTGTAGGCATAACAACAACAATAACTACAACAATAACTAAAATAATAACTTCAGCTACAACAATAACTACAACAATAACTGGTCAGTAGGTGCTATAGCAGCGAACAGGACAGCAGCCTGTTGAGGAGGAGATCCTTCGGAGACGCTGGAGATGGGTTGGCCATACCCTTCGCAAGCCTGCATCCAACACCGCAAGACATGCACTCTCCTGGAATCCACAGGGGAAAAGGAAGAGAGGCAGGCCAAGAAACAGTTGGCGCCGTGACCTGGAGGCAGATGTGAAGAGGTCTGGCCATACATGGAGACAGCTGGAGAAGATGGCCCAGGACCGGGATAACTGGAGAGCCCTTGTTCGTGGCCTATGCCCAAAGTTGGGCGGTAGGCGTAAGTAAGTAAGTAAGTAAGTAAGTAAGGTGCTATATATACTTATAGAAACTATATAGTTTCTATAAGTGTATATATATATGTATGTATATAATATAAAGAGTGATCCTCTTACGTCTTAGCCACGTTTGTCTTGCTCACAGCCACCTTGTTGGTCAATGTTTGAAATTCCACCTGTCAGCACCATCTTTGGTTGACGTTTGGCTTTCTGCCAGTCTTGTTAAAGCTGCATAGTCCGATGAAATATCAAATTTTCAAAACCAAACTAATTATCTAGGTTTGATTTTACATATCTAACTTAGATACTGATGCACTTATTAAGCATTTGTTTCTGCGTAGAAGGCAATACTGAGTCAATTTAACAGAACCTGTTACTGCAGAAATCTATGGTGTCAGAGTTTTAGCAAGCTTGCCAAAACTAATTTTCCATGTTTGCACTCAAAATATTTCAAAAGTTTACCATTTAAAATAAAAGTAACTTTGAATTAATGTAAAGTAGATACTAGTAATTGATCTAATATATTTATTTCAGACAAAATACTGAAATTCAAAACCATCGGACTATGCAACTTTAACGCGACACAATCGTAGTCATCGGTGGTCCCTTGTATTAGAATAATCGGGTACTGAACAGGGACGGATGTTATTCTTCGCAACTAAGTCAACGCATGAATTATAAACACAATCATTGAGTTCCATCCGCATCGAATAGGCCATTCATATCGATGGCTGCAGCGTTATTGACAAAGTCTATGACACGTCCCACAATGTGACCTGACAGAGCCATAATCAGTGACAGTGCTGGCTTTGTTGACAGTGCCAGAGGATTCTGGGTAATTCCATGACACATGTCCCAAAAGGCCACACCCTGACAAGTGATATGTGATATGAACAGGTCATACCAAGGCATGATCGAAAACGAGGCGACCAGGCACGATGGCCGAATGAGTTGAGCGTCCGTCTCCCGTTTTGGTAGATCGTGGGATTCGAACCGACGGGTCCTGGCAACATCTAAGGTCATATCAGGATGGGTACCGACTTGTGACAGTGCACACTCATGGTGACTTTATAGTGCTGCCCCACTGGGACACCGGCACCATGACCCGATATCCCACTCAGTTACAATATCCTGACACTGAGTTAAACCAGTCCTTGCCCTATCCCATGAATGATGAGTGCCAGGCTAGGAAGCGACAAGTATCAATTTGTATAAGTTATTGGTTTGACTCGACCAGGAATCGAACTCCCAACCTTCCGCATGGACAGACCCGTGCTCTACCGACGCGGCCACCGCGCCCGGCAAGGAAACTCATAAGCATCGGACGATGCTACGACGGAAAGAGCCAACGATTTACTTACGATTTACGACCAGCCTGAAGGTGTCCGGCTCGCCGTCGTTGATGGTGTTGGTGGGTTTGCAGATGTAGTCAGCGTTGTTGGCCAGCTCGGCTGGCTCGAAGTGCAGCTCCGCGTGGCGGGAAATAACGCGATTCCGGGGGTCGCCGAGCCGCGTCCACTCCAGCGTCGCTTCCGGTACGCCTGAGGTCAAAGGTCAAAGGTCAAATATCAATTTGTAATTGAATCGGTCTCTTTTGTTGTTGCTGTCCCCGCCCCACCTCAACCATGCCAGGAGGTTTTTGTTTCTTATGATGGGGATAATAGAGGGTTTGCACCACCAACCCAACCCTGCGATGGTGGTGGGTAGCAGGTGACTGTGCAGTTTGCTCTGTGTAAAAGGTTTAACAAAATTAAATTATAGGGGATTTCCACCACTCATTAACATAACACACCTTCTGATGGAAGTAGCAGAATTAACGAGGATTGCAGCTCACCGTGCAGCATGCTCTGTGTAAAGGGTCTTATATGGGATTTCCCACCACCACCATCAAACTAATATCTGGTTGTAGTGTGATGCGCTAATGCCTGGTACACACCTACCATATAAGATTCGCGCACTAAAACTCGCGACTTGACCCGACCTGCTTAATCCTGAAAATGGGCCGATTCATTTTTCGAATCGCGAATCGCAATCGTAATCGGCCCGTTTTAGCCCTAAAACTGAGTTTTTAGTCGTGAATCGCAATCGCTAGGTGTGCACGGGGAGCGCACACATAGCGATTTTTGTGCGCGAAACGGGCAGTTTTAGATCGTATACGGTAGGTGTGTACTAGGCATAAGTGTGCAGCCTGTCATGGCATAGTTTTCTGATGTCAGTGGCAAGAACTAAAGGTGTAGGTAGCAACTCCTGTATAGCATGCTCTGTGAAAAAGGTCTCCTAGAGGATTTCCACCACCAACCGGCCATCTGACGGAAGTGGGAAGAACTAAAAGTGTAGGTAGCAACTACTGCATAGTATTAGTATGTACTGTGAAAAGGGTCTCCTGGGGCGTAATCGATTAATCAACTCGGGTGATCCGAGCCACTTTTTGGCGCATGCGCACATCCTACATACTCGGATTGAATAAACGAATACGCTCGGGGTGGAAAAAATGGTGGCTTAATCTAAAACTTAATATTTTTTTCAATAACCGATATAAGTCCAGCGAAGTTGGATTTAAACTATTTTATGATTGTAGAAGCTGACAATCTGGGTTATTAAAAAAAAAGCATTAAAACAACACGTAGGATCTGTACTAGTAGCTGTTATCCTACAGGTACCAGCACAGATGTGATGTCATCGGCTCCTGGCAAACCCCAGCCAAGAGGTGGGTTACTGGGGTCGGGTCGCTTTGCACACGGCCGATGTATTTCTCGACTCCACTTGCGGTGTTCGATTTGATTACAGCCCTAGAGCATTTCCACCACCAACCCGCCCTCTGACGGCAGTGGCAAGAACTAATGCTGTGGCTATAGGTCTTATAGAGGATTTACATCACCAACCCGCCAGTGGCAAGAACTAATGCTGTGGCTAGCAGCTGTCCGTGCATGCTCTATGGGTGTAGGTCCATTTGTTAGGAACTAATGAGTGAGAAATGGGGGAGGAGGGGGGAGAAGGGGACTCTGGGAAGGGATGGTGTGAAGGGGAGAGATGGTCTGGGGGAGGGATGGGGGGGTCTGGGGGAGGGATGGGGGATGGGGGATGGGGGGAGGGTTTCTGGGGGAGGGTGTCTGGGGGAGGGTGGTCTGGGGAAGAGTGGGAGAGGGACTCTGGGGGAGGGATGGGGAGTCTGGGGAAGGGATGGGGGGGGGGGGTCTGGGGAGGGATGGGCGAGGGGGTCTGGGGGAGGAACGGGGAGGGGGGCTCGGGGAGGAATGAGGGAGGGGTGGGGGAGGGATGGGGAGGGATTGGGAAGGGCGCTTGTGGTGTCAGCTGGTTCTGGGAAGGCAGCTGGTCACTGATTGGCTGGCTGGTCACTGATTGGCTGGCTGGTCACTGATTGGCTGGCTAGTTCAAAGGGTGTGTACAAACCACCCAGTCAAGCATGTAGATATTATCAGTTGTACCCAGGGTGCACTGCCCTAGTATTTGTCGAACTAAACTGGATAAATATTCATAGTGCTTACATGCTAAAAAGAATTTTTTATTCTTGAAAAATAAGAAGAAATTCTAACATAGTTTGATGGAATATGAAACAAGTAATATAGTAATAATGTTGTTGATATAATAATAACTTTTAAATGATTTTATAGTTCTCAACATTGAACTTCAGTTTCTAATAACTTGTTTTTGACCATCTAAAATATACATATTTCGATTAAAATAATTATGTTAAAGGATATTGATGAAGAAGAATGAAAAGTGTAAGAAAGGCAATAATATCAATAATAACAAGTCTAATAAACAAAACATGAAATTATATTAATGATAATGATGCAGCTAGAACTAACGATAACAATCATGACGAAATGATCATCATAACCGTAGTAAAGATATTATACTAAATGATAATTGGTGTAAAGTACATGAACATACATGTATATAGACACATGTACCCATCCACATTGTAAGTTCATATTATAATTGTTGTAGTAACTACTGTACTTATTTTGTAGTTGTTGTAGTTGCCATTTTCATAGTTGCCATTATTCTACTTTCTATTGTTCCAGTTGCAAGTGTTACCCTTTTTTGTATTATTTAATATAAATATATTTACATATATATGTACATATATAGATAAATTCACACATAAGCACATATATTACACATATATGTATTCATATATAGATATGTTGATACATATATACATTATTTACATATATGTGCATACATCAATAACTACAACAATAACTACAAAATTACTAGAACAATAACTACAATCATAACTACAGCAATAACAACTACAACAATAACTACAACACCTACAACAATAACAACTACAACAATAACAACTACAACAATAACAACTACCATAACTACAACAATAACTACAACAATAACAAAGATAACTACCACAATACCTACCACAATAATTACAACTACAACAATAACAACAACTGCAACAATAACTACAACAAAAACTACAACTACAACAATAACTACAACAATAACTACAACAATAACTACAACAATAACTACAACAATAACAACTCCAATAATCACTACAACAATAACTACAACAACTACACCAATAACTCCAACAACAACAATAACTATAACTACAACAATGACTACAACAATGACTACACCAATAATTACAACAAAAACTAAACTACAACAATAACTACAACATAACTACAACAATATCTACAACAATAACTACAACTACAACAATAACTACAACAAGACCTACAACAAGAACTACAACAAGAACTACAACAAGAACTACACCTACAACAATAACTAGAACAACACCTACAACTACAACAATAACTACAATTACAACAAGAATTACAACTACAACAATAACTACAAGAACTACAACCACAACAATAAATACAACTACAACAATAACTACAACTACAACAATAACTGCAACTATAACACCAATAACTACAACAATAACTACAACAATAACAACTAGACTACTACAACAACTACTACCACACCAACTACTACGACCACAACAACGATAACAACTACAACAATAACAAGAACAATAGCACCAACAATAGCAACTACAACAGACTACTACATCTACTACACCAACTACAACTACACCCCCTCTCTTCCCGCACGCGGCCTGTACTCACCTTTGACGGGCACGGTGCAGCTGAGAGTGGCCGGCTGCCCGGCCAGTACGTACCGGGGCCCCGTGATGGTCGCCTTGCCCGGCCGGTCTGAAACACACATAGGATCAGTCAGCGAGGAGGCAACAGTTGGTTCGTTGGTTGATATGACACTGGTTCCTGGAGTTGGTTGGTTGTTGGAGTTTTACATCCTGGCAACATCTAAGGTCATATCAGGATGGGTACCGACTTATGACAGTAATGTGACTTCTGGGGGGTTCGTAATCTTATGACGGTTACTGGCTGCAGAACTGCAGCAATATAGAGAGCACCGATAAATCGGTCCAATCTTTGGTTGAAGATTTATCTTCTGGTGGGATGGTTGTAGAAGCTGGGGATGTCTTTACAACAATTAAACGACGAATCATTGGGGTGGCGCCGAATCACTCCGGTCCGGCGGTAGCACAGCACTCGTATCCAGTAGACAGCAGCAAGGGTTTAGGAGGAAGGGACGGGTAAAGGTGGGTCCAGCGGTTCCAGCAACAAGAACAAAGCGAGAGTAAAGGGCCCACCCAAGCAAACAACTCCCTTCATCAGGGGGAGAAGTAAGCCTGGGAGAAAAAAAATAGAAAAAAGGGTAGAGTATAGGAAAGAGAAATGAGGAGAGTTGAGTCAAAGGATTGTGTCTATTTGCTCTATGGTGACCAGCCGGCGAGCCAAAGACACAGACAGAGTAAGAGCAGAAAGTGAAATGCTGGCGGGCTCCCCCTCCTGGAACTCTTTTCAGACAATATCAAGGAGCCTGGCCAGCAGAGAGGAGATAGAGAGAGGAGATAGGGAGAGGAGATAGAGACAGGTGTGGACGAAGTGCGGTCCGGATAGCAAGTGTGCTTATGACAGTGTACACTCATAGCTACTTTATAGTACTGCCCCACTGGGAAATCAGGCCACTGGCACCACACCATATCCTACTCAGTCACATTATTGTGACACTGTGCCTACCAGTCCTTGCCCTATCCTATTGATGCTGTCAGGCTAGGTAGTGACAAGTATAAATTATTAAGACACTGATTCGACTCGAACCGGAGTCAAACTCTGGATCTTCTGCACAGGAAGCCTGTGCTCTACCGGTTAGGCCACCGCGTCCGCTGGGTAGGCAACATCAACCACATCACCAACAGCAGCAACAGCAACAACGGCAATGCACTACCACACCAACAGACCGGCTCATTGACCGACTGGAATGTCACGTCCTAGCAACAACTAAGGGCACATCAGGATGGGTTCCGTATTGTGACTCCTCCTCATCATCACCACCATCATCACCACACCATCATCACCACCATCATCACCACCATCATCACCACCACCATCATCATCATCATCATCACGACCACCACCATCATTATCATCAACTGCACACGGTGGCCAAATTGCTAGAGCGCAAGCTTCCTGTGCAGAAGGTCAAGAGTTTTGAAATCCGGGTCGAGTCAAACCAATGACCTACAAAATTGATACTTGATACTTGTCGCTAACCTAGCCTGGCATTCTGCATTACTAAGAATTAGTAAGATATGGCAAGGACTGGTTAGCTCAGTATCAGGATAATGCGACTGAGTGTGAAATCGGGTCAGGGTGTTGTCGGCATGATTTCCAAGTGGGGCAGCACTATAAAGTTGCCATGAGTGCACATTGTCACAAGTCAGTACCCATCTGATAATGATATGACCATAGATGTTTCCAGGATGTAATACCCCAACAAACAAATCATCATCATCATTACAGATATCAAAATGGTGGGCATTACAGGCTTCAGCAGTGACAATTGTCTTGGTATTCCCTTCTATGCGATCATCATCATCATCATCATCATCATCAATCCCTTAAGGCTCAGTGACACCTTACCGGATTGGGGTACCAGACAGAAAATGGACACTGTCCGGTGAAATACGTCAATGTCCGTTTTATATACGGTACGCATCCGGCGTGTCCGTTCTCTATCCGGTGGTGTGTACAGTGTCAAGTTTTGAACACGCACAAAACTTGTACCGGAGACCGGCGGACTGACGTGTACGGTTGGTGCCCTTTTTCGTCCGTTTAGTCCTGTTCATGTCTGTTACCCATCCGTTACGTCTCCGGTTTGCTTCCTGCAGAGTCCGTCGATGGTGTTGCGGGAATTCGGTCAGTATATGTCTGGTTATCGTCTGGTGGATATCCGTTCATGTCCGTTTCATGTCCGTTTCATGTCCGTTCGTCCAGCATCCATTGACCCGATAGCGCAACATTTCGACACATTTCGATACATTTTGAAACCGATAGACAATTCTTTATCCGGTTATGTCCGTTGCTCAATCCGGTAAGGTGTGACAGGTGCATAAACCGTGAGGGTCATTGAAATTGAAGCGCGACAGATGACATTGCAACCAGATTTCTCCATTTTCCCCTTTTCTCCACTGCCCTCTGAGACTTCCAAACTCCAGGGGCCATATGCATGGAGCAGTGTTAGCGCGTGTGGTGTTATCGCTCTAACACAGGGTAGCTAACACCGGTTATCGGCGGCATCGAGAACTATGTCAAGCCGTATGCATGGGCGCCTAAACGGTGAGTGTTAGCTATATGTGAATTAATTTATTCATTATGGAAATTTCTCTGAGCCTGTTGCCGGCGAGCACCTGCTTGGGCCTAATATATTGCCTTCTCTACCCACCGGGAACCAGCGCGCTTGTTACTGAGGCGGCGGCGGCGGCGATTTGTTTACTTTACATTCGACTACAAATATTAGGCCCAAATCTATTGAATGCGATCATATTTAACATAATTACATACGCAATAAGTGAAATTTAAGCAAATTAACCCTAAAAACGAAGCGATATTAACGCAGCAGCCGCATTGGCGGCGATATTAATGGTTATATTTTCGAATCGACGAATGTAAAGTAAACAAATCGCCGCCGGTGCCAGTATGGAAAGCGACGTCGATGCGGCGCCGGCGGCGATTTGTTTACTTTACGTTCGTCGATTCGAAAATATAACTATTAATATCGCTGTCAATGCGGCTGCTGCATTAATATCGCTTCGTTTTTAGGGTTAATTTGCTTAAATTTCACTTATTGCGTATGTAATTCTGTTAAATATGATAGCATTGAGTAGATTTGGGTTCCATACTGACACTAACACCGCTGTAAACCAGATATGATCGGAGTTAGAATTTCCGAGTTTAAACGCTCGGTGTTAGGCCTAACACTGCTCCATGCATACCAACTTGTCCGCGCTAAACCAGAAATCCCGCGCTAAACGCGTTTTGCCTCCTAACACTGCTCCATGCATATGGCCCCAGGCCTGTCCATTCCCTGATGTTGTCATCCCGCCTCTTCCTTTGTTCGCCTTGTCTTCTCTCCCCCCCCCCCCACACTTTTGGTCATACCTGATGAATGGGAATTATGGCCATACACCTGTAGTTTGTGTCTATTTACGGTTGTTAGATCATTGTGTGGTCCAATTGCCTGCTGAATCTTGGCACAGACATCCTCGTTGGTAATGATTTGTGATTGCGCACTCAGGGTAATCACCGGGAGACCAGGCTGCCGGCACCATGACTAGGATAGGGCAAAGACTGCTTAGCTCGGTGTTAGGATAATGATACTGAATGGGATATCAGGTCATGGTGCTGGTGGCCTGGTCTCCCAGTGGGGCAGCACTGTAAAGTTGCTTTGACTGCGCACTGTCACAAGTCGGTACCCATCGTGATAATGTCATGTGACCTTAGATGTTGCTCGGACGTAAACAACAGACAAACATCCATCACCTCACACACGCACACTAACTCACTCACACTCACCCACTTACCTACCTATTCACACCTACACACACCCAGACAGTCATCTCCCGTTTTGGCAGATCGTGGGATTCGAATCCACAGGTTCGAACCTCGGTCGAGTCAAACCAATGACTTTAAAAATGATACTTGTCGCTTCCTAGGCAGGCACTCAGCATTATTAGGATAGTGCAAGGACTGGTTAGCTCAGTATTAGGATAATGTGACTGGGTGGGAAATTATGTAAACGGTGCAGGCGGCCTGGTCTCCCAGTGGGGCAGCACTATAAAGTGACCATGAGTGTGCGCTGTCAGACGTTGGTACTCCTCCTGGTATGGCCTAGGATCTTGCTGGGGCATAAAACTACAGCAACCATCCAACCTCCCCGCCCTCTTAGTCTTCGAGGACCGGGGTTGGGCTCCTACTAACCTTTCTCTCTCCATCCCCTCGCACTGCCCCACCACCCATCCCCGACTACCCCCTTGCTTGCCCCCCCCCCCCCCCCCCGTGATTTCTCAGACCACTACCCACCAGAATCCAACCTCCAGCCGCATGGGATCGCCTTTGACCATGCAGGCCCATACAGTGCTGCAGATTTGCAGCCTTCAGCGCGGCAACGCGACTGAAAACTCCGCAAAAAGAGCAACAACAACCCAACCATCCCAGAAGACAACGAAATACCCACAACCACCCTCCATTTCACCTCCACACCCCACCACTCACCACATGACTGTGCTCTTACCAGGTGTACAAATTACCTGACAGTGCCTAATTCCGCAACCCCCCCTATCCACGCACCCCCTAATTGGGTCAACTTTGTTCACTAATCACCACCCAGCTCCCCCCCCCCACCCCCCCATACCCCCACCAAAAAGACATGCGCAGACCGTGCTGTTTCACCGTAATGAGGTTAAGTAGCTCTGGGAGTCTGAGAGTTTCATGCCGGTTCTGACAATAAGTCTACAGTGGTAGTTGTTTTTTTTATATAAAAGTAGCGTTTTATTTAATGATGCCTCTAGAGCGCATTGCTTTTCAAATCATCGGCTATTGGATGCCAAACACATGGTCATTCTGACATATTTCTTTGAAGGAAACCCGCGGCCGCCAGCTATATAGGCTACTATTTCCGATAAGCAGCAAGGGGTCTTTTATATGCACATTCCCACAGACAGAACAGCAGATATCACAGCACAATTGTTTTTGGTTTTGAAAATTTGATGCTTCATCAGACAATGCCACTTTAATTTGGCATGTTTTCACTTCAAATATCTCCAAAGTTAGCCATTTAAAATGAAAGTTACTTCAAACTAAAGTCAACACAGATAATAACAATCAACCTGATCTTTAATTTCAGAAAATGGCAGAAACGCAAAACCATCGGACTATGTAATTTTATTGCATTTAGCTCGGTAACCCGACACCTTTACTCCTGTAGCAGGTTGCACTCACCTCACCAGGCAAGGGGGCCACCCGAACACAGGTAGACGAGAGTAGGACACTTGCAACCAGGGACCATGGGTGGTCAAATGGTTAGGGAGCTCACTCCGCAATGGTAGAAATATGACTAGTCTTGTCATTTGGGAGAATTTATCAAAAATAAATACCAGAATTATCTAATTAAAGATGTCTGTGCAGTACTGGGCGCTCTGTGGTGCCGAGTTTACTAACACTCCAACATTCTGTGGTGTCAGGTTTACCAACAGTTCCCCAACAATTAAAAACTAATAATTCCGTCATCGATCTGTGTGTGTGGAAAGAAAGCAAACATCACGTCTAGAGTTGGACTCGAACCAGAAGTTATGCCAGTCAGGGGCGAGCGTCCTAACCGTTCGTCTATCTAGGCTCCCTGATGCAATCACCCTATACACGCCCACCTGTCTATGTGGCTGTTCGCCTGTGTGGTCAGTGCAGACTACTACTAGAATAGACTAGTTCATCATTCCAGCCGCGCAGTGCATTGTGGGATGCGTGGAAGAAAAGCAAACCCGTGAGAAGCACATGACACATGGCACATGCTAATACACTGGGTGCAGCTATGAAAAGTGCTAGTTTCACCTCATCTCAGCTCTTGTTTGAAACATAGAATACCAACTAAAAAATATATATATAATAAATTAAGATGTTAATCTTTTATCCAGCTTTGCATTTACATCAATCTAATCAGCACATCATATGCAATCTGCATTTAGATTTAGACAAATCTGGTCACCCAGACTAGTGTTAGAACTATAGCAGAGTCTGTTTTACTTATTTTATTCATGTTTTTATTTATATCCTATGGTTAATAACATCTATAGAGCTAGGAAATGGATAGGCTTAATCAGACATTGCTTATATATTTCTTTGAAACAAGTGTCTGTTCACACGTTTGAAATTTTAATATTTAGAACAAGAATTTAAAACGGTGATGTAAACATCAACCTGTAAATTTACTGATTGTTTTGTGTGGAATTGTATGTTTCTTAGCTCCAAATGCTTAATTAATTATATTTGTGTCTTAAATATATTCATTATATCATTATATTATTATATTGCAAGCATGAATCCATGTTTGCGCCAAATTGTTCTGCATTTCCATTAATTTTGAATAAAATCGATGTTTTGCCCTATGCGTATCGGCAAACTCAATGGCCGGACACCTTTGTTTTGCTCTCGGCGCCGTTTTCAGTCGGAATGGCGATCTCGTCTATACAATACATTTATGAGCCACGTTTGGGTTTGCGTTTCACGTTTAATCTATTTGTTGGGGCTTTACGTCCTAGCAACAGCTAGTAAGATCACATCAGGATATATTTCGACTTGTTACAGTGCACACTTAGAAGCAACTTTATAGTGCAGCCCCACTTGGAGACCAGGTCATCAACACTGCACCATGACCCTATTTCCCCACTCAGTCACATTATCCAGACACTGAACTAACCAGTCCTTGTCCTATCCTATTAATGTCGAGCGCCAGACTAGGTAGTGACACGTATCAATTTTTGTAAGTCATTGATTTGACTCGGCCAGGTTTATGAACCCCCATCCTTCTGCATGGAATCTGGTTTAAGCAAATTCTGATGTCAAAACAAAACCCAAAACAAACCCACCCCACCCCAAAAAACACCACCACACCCCCCACAAAACACAACAAAAAACAAAAAAAAAACACACAAAAAAAAACAAAACACACACACAACACACACACACACACCCACCCACACACCACACAAAACAAACAAAAAACACCAAACAAAAACACCACACCAAACAAACACAACACAAACCCAAAACTTTAAGATTTAATTACCGCTGTGTAGGTTTGATTGATTGGCGGTGGCTTTACACCGTGTCGGCAGCATTGGCCATATTCACGGCGAGAAATGTTTGTTTTTGTTCAAACCATCGCTTTTACATGTAAAACTTACAGCGTCATCAAAGGCCAGCTGCTCTCATATCATGTCTATGTGGTGTGTGAGGTTAAAAATCCCTTGGAGCGGTAAAAGTGTAGGCTCGGGCTTTCTATCGACAAACTGTCTCATGGTGAAAACAAGTCTATTCAGACTTATCCATGATGGGCAGTATAAATCTTCAAGAAAACAAAAACAAAAAATCACAGACCCTCCGCAACAATGTGCGGCCACATCAAGGGTTTGAGTATGTTCTTTACATATTTAATTCACATAAAAACCTCCCTGCTCCCGGCAAATATGGTCGACACACACGGGTACTTGGAGTAGTGTATTCTGAAATAAGTATATTTAAAAAAGAAAAAATTATAATCTTTAAATATTTAAATTTTAAAATTTAAATGATTAATTTTGTGTTTAATTCCTGAACAGTGCTGATGTAGTGGACTAGGCCATTGTGGGCTACACACGGGTACACACACAGTGCAGCCTGAAAGAAGTACAATTATCTTTAAAATCATTAACATTTTTAAATATTTAAATTTTAAAATTTAAATGATTAATGATTATTTTTATTCCTGAACAGCGGTGATGTACTGAACCAGGCTAATATGGGTTACACACACGGGTACTTCGAGCAGTGCATTCTGAAAGAAGCATATTTAAAAAAAATTAAATTATAATCTTTAAATATTTTAAAATTTTAAAATTTAAATGATTAATTTTGTGTTTAATTCCTGAACAGTATTGATGTAGTGGATGGACTAGGCCAATGTGGGCTACACACGGGTACTTGGAGCAGTGTACTCTGAAAGAAGTACAATTATTTTTTAAATTATTAACATTTTAAAATATTAAAATTTTAAAATTTAAATGATTAAATTTAAACAATCACAATTTTTTTAAGTTCCCGAACGGCGATGATGCAGTGAACCAGGCCCCTCCTAAGCCCCCCGCCCGCTCCCCCACCCGCCCCCCTTACCCCCCACAGCGAGGCCAGGTAACATGGTTAGCATGTTCCACAAGATGAACGGCTCCTTAACATGCTACCTTCTATTACATGATGCCTGCAAAGGGTCAAGGTCAAAAGGTCACGACCTGGGGGTCAAGATGGCAGCGCCCGTTTATGAGATAAGATCGACCCTGTGCGTGGGGTGGGGGTGGGGGTGGGGGAGGGTTTCTACGCTGAAAGTGCTGCGGCTTTTGGGATTGTTGATTAATAACTGATGGTGTTACCAGTTAAGTGTGAAAACTCAAGTAAAGCTGCATAGTCCGATGAAAACAGTATGTTTGTTGTTGTTGTTTTACGTCCTAACAACATCTAAGGTCATATCAGGACGGGTACCAACTTGTGACAGTGCGCACTCATGGTACAACTTTATAGTGCTGCCCCGCTGGGAGACCAGGCCACCAGTACCATGACCTGATATCCCACTCAGTCACATTATCCTAACACTGAGCCAACCAGTCCTTGCACTATCCTAACAATGCCGAGAGCCTGGCTAGGAAGCGACGAGTATAAATTTGTAAGTCATTGGTTTGACTTGACCAGGGTTCAAACTCAGAAACTCATGGGTTCAGATCCCCTGATCTCCCAAAATAGGAGACGGATGCTCAACTCATTCGGCCATCCCATCAGGTGAAAGCATAAACCTTTCAAAACCAAAGCACTGACCTAGATTGGCGCTTAGATACTGGTGCATTTATTAAAGCCGCATAGTCCGATGAAAACATAAAATTTACAAAACCAAAACAATTATCTAGATTCGAGTCTACATATCTAACTTAGATACTGGTGCACTTATTAACCATTTGTTGCCACATAGAAGGGAATAGGAAGGCAATTTAATAGAACCTGTTACTGCTGAAGTCTACGGTGTCAAGAGTTTTGATGTGCATGCCAAAATTCATTTGTGATTTTTTTTCCACTTCAAATATATCCACGGTTAGACCGGGTGCGGTGCCCGAATTGGTAGAGCGCAGGCCTCGGTAGTTTGCGAGTTTGGTTCCCGGTCGAGTCAAACCAATGACTTAAAAATTGATACTTGTCGCTTCCTAGCCTGGCGCTCGGCATTATTAGGATAGGGCAAGGGCTGGGTACCTCGGTGTCAGGATAATGTGACTGAGTGGGATATCGGGTCAACAACAACAAACAAACAAACCAAGGTTAGCCATTTAAAATAAAAGTTACTTCAAAGAGATCAATCTAAGATATTTATCTCAGAAAATGGCAGAAACTCAAAACCATGGGACTACGCAAACTCAAAATTCAATTAAAGTGCATAGCCCGATGCAAGTATACATTTTTCGAAGCCAAAACACTTATCTAGATTTGATTCTACATGCCCAACTGGTGCACACATTAAGCATTTGTTGCTGCATAGATTTGCACACTAAACCATTTTAATAGAACATATTACTGCCTAATTTCCTAACGGGCAACCCCCCCCCCCCCCTACATACCAAATCAAGATTTTTGATGGGGTTTTACATACTAGGGGACAGGAGGACAAAGTGACAAATAAGGAAATACTCGAACGGATGGGGCTGCCCTCTATGGAAGATCTTCTGATCAAAAAGAATCTCCGGTGGACTGGACACCTCATGAGGATGTCATCAGACAGGCTACCAAAGCAGATCCTCTATTCTCAACTGTCTTCTGGTTACAGAAAGAGAGGGCGCCCTCGTCTCCGGTTCAAGGATACCATCAAGAGAAACCTGAAGCTGAGAGACATTAAGACTGACTCATGGACGTCACTCTCACAGCAGAGAGCTAAATGGAGAGCGGCAGTCAAGTAATGAAAGCAGTCTTTGTCCCATCGCGACCGACAGCATAATGATGATGATGACATCCTAGGAATAGCCAAGGTGATATCAGGACAGGCTCCAACTTGTGCCAGTGCATACTCTTTGGTGAATTCCTAGTGCTCCCCAATTGAGAGACCAGTGCCCCACTGGCACCATGACTCGATATCCCACTCAGTCACATTATCCTGACAATGAGTAAATCAGTCCTTGCTCTATGCTAGTATTACCGACCGCCTGGCGCACGATATTACTAGGATAGGGCAAGGACTGGATCGGGATAATATGACTGAGTGGCAATATGGTAGCACAGTCTTCCAGTGGGGCAGCACTATAAAGCTGCCATCAGTGTATGCATACTGTTGCAAGTCGGTAGGCATTGCCATCCTAATAGGAACTTAGATGTTACTGGGCGGGAAAATTCCAACGAACAAACAAGCAAGCATTGCGTGTTTGCATCTATGGGGAATGCTGGAGGGTCGCGGTACAGGGAAAGGGTGGAGTGGTAGGAGAGGGAAGGGGAAGGGGGAGGGGAAGGGAAGGGGAGGGAAAGGGAGGGGAGGGGAGGGGAAGGGGAGGGGAGGGAGGGGAGGGGAGGGGGGATGTGAAGGGGGAAGGGGTGAGAGGGGAGGGAGAAGGAGGGGAAGGGAGGGGAAAGAGAGAGGAGAGGAGAGCAGAGGAGGGGAGGGGAGGGGAGGGGAGAGGAGAGGAGAAGGAGAGGAAGGAGAGGAGGGAGGGGAGGGGAGGGGGAGGGGAGGGAGGGAGGGGAGAGGGAGGGGAGAGGAGAGGAGAGGAGGGGAGGGAGGGGAGGGGGAGTGGAAGGGAGGGTAGGGGAGGGGAGAGGAGGTGAGAGGAAAGGTGGGGAGAGAGGGGAGAGGAGAGGAGAGGAGAGGAGATGAGAGGAGGAGAGGAGGGGAGGGAGGGGAGGGGAATGGGAGGGGAGGGGAGGGGAGGGGAGGGGAAGGGCGGCGCGGAGCGGATGGAAGCGGGAAGGACGGGAGGGGTAGGGTATGGGAGGGAGAAGGGGAGGGGAAGGGAGAGGGAGGGGAGGGAAGGAGGAGGAAGGGGAGGGGAGGGAGGGGGAGGGGAGAGGGGAGGGGGTAGGGGAGGGGGAGAGGGTAGGAGAGGAGGGGAGAGGAGGGGGGTGGGAGGGTAGAAAAGGAGAGTGGAGAGGGAGGGGAGAGTATAATGAAGAGATAGGAGAGGGGAGGAAAGAATGAGGGAGGTGGGTGTTGAAAATAAGATGAAAGGGGGTTGGTGCGGGTAGGAGTTTGAAGGGAATAAATTTAGGAGGGGGTGGGTCTGGTGAGGGGGAGGGGCGGTGAGGGGAGGAGGCTGGTTAGGGGGAGGGTGATGGTGAGGGGGGCGGGGCTGGTTAGGGGAGGGGGCTGGTTCGGGGAGGGGGTTGGTTAGGGGAGGGGGCTGGTGAGGGGTGCACCATGTAAGTGGACCCTGACTATGTGCGGGGACAAATCACCCAGGCGTGAAAGCAGCGCAAACCTGGCCTACATCTTATCTTTCCACTGCCAGGAACCAGCGGCAATCGGGTGAGATCTCACCCCATTTAACATCAATCAGCGCGGGATGAGAGCGAGGCTAAGCGAAACAGCCACCGACGCCTGATCATGACGCGCAATTTAACTGCTTTCAGCCGTTGCCTAAAAGCTGCATAGTCCGATGGTTTTGAGTTTTTGTCATTTAAAAATAAAACCACACACATATTTTAGGTTAATCGTCATGATGTGCCCTAGTTTAGTTTGGAGTAACTTTGTGTATGCATGGCTAACTTTTTTTAAAGAGATATTCGAACTGAACAGATCCTAAAATTAAAGTTGCATAGTCCGGTGGTTTTGAATTTCTGCAATTTGCTCGGGTAAATATGTTGTTAGATTGATCATTATAATCTACTTTACTTTTAGGCTGAAGTCACTTTTACTAGTTTAAATGGCTCACTTTGTGGAGATATTTGAAGTGAAAATATGCTAATGTATTAACTTTGGTGTGCATGTCAAAACTCTCAACACCATAGGCTTCAGTAGCAATAGGTTTTATTAAGTAGAATTAGCATACATATCCATGTAGCAACAAATGCTTAAACTTGCATAGTCCTATGGGCTTGAGTCTCTGTCATTTTCTGAGATAAATACGTTAGATTGATCATTATAATCTACCGTACTTTGAAGTAACATTTAGTTTAAATGGCTAACTTTGGAGATATCTGAAGTGACAACATGTCAAATTAATCTTGGCAAGCACGCCAAAGCTTTGACACCATAGGTTTATCCCGTAACAGGTTTGATTAAATTGACTCAGTATTCCCTTCTTTGTGGAAACAAGTATGTAATAATGTAGATTAAATCTAGATAATTGTCTTGGTTTTGAAAATGTGATGCTTCATCGGACTATGCAGCTTTAAATTGACTGATTGTCACATTCTATGCAGTAACAAATGCTTAACAAGTGCATGAATGTCTAAGTTGGAGCGGGACGTAGCTCAGGCAGTAGCATGTCCACCTGTGAAGGTTTGGGTCATCCGATCGAATCCTGCTCAGTGGACCCATTTGCAGTCTGGGCTATTTTCCATTCCAACCAGTCGTCCACAACTGGTTCATCAAAGGCTGTGGTATGTGCTGTCCTGTCTGTGGGAAAGTGCATATAATAGACCCTGTGCTGCTAATCGGAAAGAGTAGCCTATGTTGTGCTAGTGGGTTTCCTCCAAAGAAATATGTCAGAATGACCATATGGTTGATGTGCAATAGCCGGTGATAAAAATCAATGTGCTCTCGAGGCGTCGTTAAATAACGCAAACTTTCAGTGGGTGAGTTAGATCAAAGCTAGATAAATGTTTTAGTTTAGATAATTTTATACTTCCATCTATACAGCTTTAAATATGGCGCGCAACATTAGAGGAATTACATTAGCTTCAAATAAAAGGATCCAAATGCACAAATCCCAAATTTTCATCACCAGTATTCAAATTTAATTATTTACATGTTTGTTATTGGTCTCATGAGGATTCTTTTTCTTCTTCATTTGTTGCTATTTATCGCTATTTAGTTCTGGAAGATTTATACTGCCGATCATGGATAAGTCTGAATAGACTTGTTTTCACCATTAGGCAGTTGGTCGATAGAAAGCCCAAGCCTACACTTTTACCGACCCAAGGGATATTTAACCTCCCACACCACATAGACATGGTATGAGAGCAACAGCCTTTGATGACGCTGTAAGTTATACACAGCGGTGGAAATCCAAATTGGTAGAGGTGGAGGCATAGTTATTGTTGTTATGTGTTTCTACGGTAGCAGGCAGCACTCATCTCACCAGGCAAGGGGCCACATGCGCGGGTGGACGGACAAGTGTGGGTGGGTTGGTTGGTTGGATCAGGGAGCGCACAGGTGGTCCAATGGTTATATTAGGACACACACTGGAACATCTCACCCCCCCCCCCCCCCCCTACCCCCCACATCACCCCCCCACCTCACCCCCACCCCTCCACCTCACCCCCCACATAACACCCCACTCACCCCCCACCTCACCCCCCCACCTCACCTGCAACCCACCACCCATCTCCCCACGCCAGGAATGGCAGCAATGTGGGTTCGTGACCTGCTGTCGGGGAAGCTTTTCCACCTCTTCATGTCTATTTCAATTAAATCGGAATCATAAGAAAAGCTAGTTAGTTGCAATTTCCTATTTGCATATTTGTTGTATATTTATCTATATTCGTCTTTGCAGATCTGGTATTAAAGACTTTAATAATAAAAGAAGACAAATAACTCCACCCAAAGCAAACAACCAAAGCCACACAAAGAAAGCCACACAAACACAGCCACACACACAAAGCCACACAAACAAAGCCACACAAACAAAGCCACACAAACAAAGCCACACACTGTTAGTGTTAGATGTTATATACGTGGGGGGTCTTTGTGGCACCATTTTATTAAAACCTTCCATGAGGTTTGACTCCACCAGGGCTTGAACCCATCGGTTCGAATCCCACGATCTACCAAAACGGGAGACGGACGCTCAACTCAATCGGTCAAACCGCCTGATTCCCTCATCTACTTGTGTATGTGGCATTTCACTGGTGAAGTTAAAGTTGCATAGTCCGATGGTGTTGAGTTTCTGTAATTTTTCTGAGATAAATAGATTAACCTGACCATCATCATCGACCTTACTTTAGCTTCAAGTCCTGTTTATTTTAAACAGTTATGTTTTGAGATATTTGAAGTGCAAACATGTCAAATTAGTTTTGGGAAGCTTGCCAAAACTCTGACACCATAGGCTTTAGCAGTAACAGGTTCTATTAAATTGACTCAGTATTACCTTCTATGCGGCAACAAATGCTTAATACGTGCATCAGTATCTAAGTTAAATATGTAGAATCAATTCCAGATAATTGTTTTGGTTCTGAAAATTTGATGCTTCATCGGACTACGCAGCTTTAAGATGGTCCTCACTATGTAGATATACATACATAGCACAAACTTCTCATAGGCGTAATTACTAAATTAGGCTTCCAACAGGCTCAGCGTCTGAGGACATGATGTGCACTCAGCACTTAGTTTCAAATTAAAGTCCAATAAATCTAAATCTAAATAAATCTAGTCAGAGCTGGATAATATCCAAATTGGGTCCCGTCAAGTCATTGTCATTTTTATGACCCTGTCAGAATGTGCTAATTGTTTTATGCTGGCTCTCAACTGAACACATACATTATGTACTTCAATTATATATATTATATATATATAGATTATATATATATATATTATATGTATACATATTCATATATGTAAATATAAACTATTGCAGTTTATTTATAATTGTTATTTATCACACTTTGTGTGAGTATAAACATCAAATGTTTTGACTGTAGTATCAATATATATATATAGGTCGTTATATGTCTTAACATGAAATATCATTGTCATCATCATATATATATATACTAGCAGACAGTGAGAAAAACCTACAAGATATTGTGAATAGAATCAATAAAGCTGGAATACTATTCAACATGAAGATGAATGACAGGAAGACCAAAACAATGGTTATAAGTAAAAAGACAGATAAACCAAATATCAATATAACCATAGATGGCACAAACATAGAACAAGTATCTGAATTCATATATCTCGGACAAAAGATTACAAATGATGGGAGATGTGAGGAAGAAATTAAAAGAAGGATAACAATAGCCCGAACAACATTCTCCAAAATGTATAGAGTGTTAACATCAAGTAAGATATTAATACATACAAGGAAGCGTATTCTTCAGTGTTATGTGTGGTCTACTCTAATGTATGGGGCTGAGACATGGACAATCTCTAAGAAAATGTACAAACGTTTAGCAGCATTTGAGATGTGGACTTATCGAAGGATGATGAAAATATCATGGACAAAGAAGATCACCAACAAAGAAGTTCTCAGAAAAATTAAAAATAAGAAAAGCTTGTTTGCCACTATACAGACAAAGAAACTTATTTATTTTGGCCACATCATTCGTCAGAGTTCAATATACCGTACATTGTTGGAAGGGAAGGTGAATGGCAGCAGAGGGAGAGGGAGACCAAGAACATCATGGTTTACAAATATTTCACAGTGGACAGGCTTGAATTATTCACAGTCTATCAGAACAGCACACCATCGGGACAAGTGGAGAACCATTGCATCCAACCCTCGACTAGAGGACGGAACTATTGATTGATTGATATATATTATAACATATATATAGTATAGTTATACGAGTCTTACCTTGGTACAGATGATGGATAACTGTTGTTTTACCGAGGTATAAGCCTCGGATAGATGTGGGCTAGGGAGAGGTAAGCACGTCCGGTACCAGCAATCTTAACCTACTTATTGAGGATAAAAATGACTTTCAAACAATGGATACTATTACTTTACCGAAAAGGTACACCAACGGAATAGATGTGGCAGGGTGTGGCGGGAGGGCCCTAGCCCACATCTATCCGAGGCTTATACCTCGGTAAAACAACAGTTATCCATCATCTGTACCAAGGTAAGACTCGTATAACTATACTATTTTACCTCGGTAAACAGCCTCAGGCTAGCCTCAGGCTAGGGAGACCTTTACATAATTCATTTTTATCCTTAATATCATTCTTTCTTATTATTATAACATTCTAAATTTTTGTTCTCACCTATTCTTGTTAGTTGGCGAGAAGACGCTTTGCAACGCCGGTAGGCTTTTCTAGTCGTTTATTATAATGTTTTGCAAACGACTTAGCCGTCTTCCAGCCTGCATGCGCTAGTATTCTTTTCACAGAAATACCAAGCACCCGTGCCTTGGAGACCATGGCTCCTCTAGTTGAGTGGGAAGAGTATTTACTCGTATCCACTCCAGCCAATTTCAACACCGTAATTGTCCATCTGGCAAGTGTGTCTCGTGAAATCGCCTTATGTGGCTTTATAAAGCTCACTAATAGTTGTTGTGATGCACGTAAATCCTTTGTCTTGTATATATAAGCCCGTATGGCCGACACAACACATAATTTCCGATCATTCGGAAAACAGTCTAAGTGAACCGTTGATAAAGGGTCACCTAACGTGTTCGATTTAAGCAATTTTTCTAAATCAAACGTAGCTTGTTGCTTGTCTATTTCTAATCCAGTTAAGGATAAAGCAACAATCGTCTGTCCTCTGTGTCCGGTTACTAACAATAACAGGACCGCGACCTTAAAACCTAACTGTTTTATATCTAACCACGAGTTGTGAGGCCAAGCCTGAAACAACTTAAATACTATAGAAACATCCCAAAACCGACTATACTTTGGTTTTGGAGGATTCCTTTGATAAATTGAACGAAGTAAATAACAAATAACATGATGTTTTCCAACTGTTTCGCCATCAATTCTAGGTAATATAATTGATAACGCACACCTCGCCGCATTAATCGATCCAAAGGAAAGTCCTTCATCCTCTAGAGAACGAAGAAACCGAGCTACTTGTGAAATCTTTGGATTTGTTGGCTTAACTTTCATTAACAAACAATGTACACCCCATTTCTTTAAATAGGTTGTATACATTTTGACAGTTCCTGGCCTCCAGGCATCCGATACTATCCTATCCTCAGTAATTCTGTCCAATCCAAATTGCTGTAGCTGCTTCCTTAGAAAAGGAATGCCAATAGGGGCGTCGTTGACACGTCGCCGTGAACCACTAGCGGTCCGTGGTGCGTCAGATTCCCGAGTTTTCTTGGGAATCGTATATGATCTTTTGCCAGTTGTGAAACTGCTGGCAGCCAAGGTTGCGTGTCCCAATCGAT